>JBBBDQ010001417.1:8205000-8327518 GCA_037127315.1 Ascarosepion bandense
AGAGTGTGGTTGCCAATGACAAATCCTGGCAGGACTTGTAGTTCTCTCAGAAATGCGTCGTTGTATAGGCTGAAAAGATCTGGCGAGAAGACACATTCTTGTCTTACACCCTGTTCTATTTTTGTATATCTGCTGAACTCGTTTCCTGTCCGTATGCAGGCGGTGTGCTACCAGTACAGGTTCTTGATCACTCTAAACTCCTTCCCGAAAATATCCAATTTGCCGAGTATCTCTATTAAGTCTTTGTGGTATACGCCTTTGCACAATCTCTGAAACACAAGTACACGTCCTTTTGTATTTGTTTTACCCTTTCTGATAGCGTTCTGAGAGTAAATACTGCATTCCTTGTTCTAGTTAAATTAATAAAGTTTTCGATTGTCGATTTTCGATATTTATCAGGAGTACCTCGTCACCAAACCTAGCTAAGAACACTCGCAGACGCTTATAGTACAACTGTGTAAATTTTCAAGAAAATCGGTTCAGCCGTTTTGAAGTCTATAGGTAATGGAAACACACACACACACAGACAAACTTCCATTTATAAATATGTTTAGATTAAAAGCTAAAAGATTAAATTTACTTATCCCAGTAAGCAAAATACTCTGGTATATTTAAAACCAGAACTATATTGATTGGAATCTAAATTTTTCAGGTGAAAAAAAATTAAGTTTTTCGGCCATTTTTGATCGACACATTTTGTAAATAGAAGCCAATTCTCGGTTTTAAAAATCTTGCGAAAAGAAAATATAGCTCGCTGACACGTTATTTTTGTAAAACTAGCAAATTTAAACTTACCTTAATCTGATTTGAAACAAGTATTACATGCTTACTACCTCAAATGTACTATAAAAGCGTTTCTCAATCACGGTAGTCATCATATCAATGTTATTATACTGTTATCTGAGGTTATGATTGATTTGACAAACGGAAGCCGTTAAAAAAAAAAAAATAGGAAAAAGAAAAAGAAAAATAGACATAATTGTATGTAACTTAATTAGACGCTTTTTTTTGGTTTTTAACTATATAGTAAAATTCAAAATTTAACAAAATATTTTTAGCAATTAACTAATATTTCATAGAATTTTACTTAGTGTAGCTTTATAGCCTTACGTATGAAAATATTTTATGAAAAACAAAAATTAAAATAATATGAAACATTGTTTTAAAATTACTTTTTTTTTTAACAAAATGAGGAAACTAGGAATTAAAAATATAAAACTTACTTTAAAGAAAATCGTAAGTTGATGTGAAAAATTACTGCAAAACATTTATGATTTATTTAAGATCGAATGATCTATTATGACAGGTCTCTAATTTGGAATGATCTATTAAAACGTATCTAATTTGTATTTAGATACATTGGATTTATTTTCAATTTTTCTGGTTGAATTGTTCACCTATATTGCATATGATCCATTATTGTACATTGGCTAGAATGATCTATTATGACAGGTCTCTAATTTGTATTTAGATACATTGTATTTATTTTCAATTTTTCTAGTTGAATTGTTCACCTATATTGCATATGATCCATTATTGTACATTGGCTGGAATGATCTATTATGACAGGTCTCTAATTTGTATTTAGATACATTGTATTTATTTTCAATTTTTCTGGTTGAATTGTTCACCTATATGGCTTATGATCTAACATAATTATGTTATAATAAAATCTATACTTTATATGAACACTACATTGAAAAGCACCGTGGATTGTCAGTCAGTTAAGTGCCATACTTGATACACGCTTGGGCGATCATGTCTTGAAAGAGACATGACTGACTGGGCAGAAACTTTTCCGAAGTAGGTTCCCATTACTTTTCTGCAGTAGATTGTCATTACTTAGCCAATCTATCCTGCTATTTAACCTATACTTGATACACGCTTGGGCGATCATGTCTTGAAAGAGACATGACTGACTGGACAGAAACTTTTCCGAAGTAGGTTCCCAATACTTTTCTGCAGTAGATTGTCATTACTTAGCCAATCTATCCTGCTATTTAACCTATACTTGATACACGCTTGGGCGATCATGTCTTGAAAGAGACATGACTGACTGGACAGAAACTTTTCCGAAGTAGGTTCCCATTACTTTTCTGCAGTAGATTGTCATTACTTAGCCAATCTGTCCTGCTATTTAACCTATACTTGGACGGAGAAACGATGGATTCATACATTTCCTAAAAGTATTTCCGCGAAAGTGAATGCAACGAATTCAACTGGAATTCGGACCCAGATCCTCGATTCAAGATGATACTCATTGCACCACAACACACATTATGGTGCAGTAGATATCAGCTTGAGACGAGAAATCGGAGAGCCGGGTTCGAATTCCATTTAAACTTACGCACAAATACCCTCTTGAGATAGATATGAATCCATATATTCTTCCTCCATCTATGGATTAAATAGCAGGACAGATTGGGTTCTGTAGTCTTGGATGGCAACTATGCAGTCAGTTAAATGCCATACGTGCAGCACGCTTAAGCGATTATGTCTCGAAAGAGACCTGACTGACTGGGCAGAAGATTATCCCGCAGTAGGTTGCCATTGCTTTCTGCGGTAGACTGGTTGCCGACCAAGGCTATAGAACCCAATCTGTCCTGTTATTTAACCCATAACTGGAAGGAATAGACGGATTAATACCTTTCCCAAGGGTATTTGCGCGTAAGTGAATGCAATGAATTCAACTGGAATTTGAAATCGGCTCTCCGATTTCTCGTTCCGAGCCGATATCCACTGGCAACCAGACGACCACAGAAAGTAATGGCAACCTACTGTAGGAAAATTTTCTGCCCAGTCAGTCGTGTCTCTTTCGAGACATGATCGCCCAAGCGTGTATCACGTATGATACTTAACTGACTGATTGACCTTATAAAATCTGAGTTTTAGTAGAGACTCGTATCAGAGATTCGGGGGTCTTGAGACTCTTACACCGGTTGTGTGTTTGTGTGTGTGTGTGTGTGGCAAAGAAAGTTAAATTAGCATTTCGAAATCAAATTCCGCCATAAGCGGGTTTTAGCCAACTATCCTTGGGAAATATACGAATTCATGTTTTCTCTTTCATCTTTTCAACGTTTAGAAAGAAAAATCTCAAGTTGGTTTAAAAACACCTGAAAAACATTGTTGATTTATTCAAAATAGAATGATCTATTAAGACAAGTCTCTAATTTGTATTTAGATACGTAATATTTATTACCAATTTTTCTAGTTGAATTGTTCACCTATTTTGCATATGATACATTATTATACATTATTTGTATTTTATATGAATACTGCATCACAGCCTTTGAGATTTGAAAAAGAATTCAGTTGACCGGCGGTCGAGAGCGAGGGAAAATTTACACGGCCCAAAAACATATTACTTGACCTACTCCATTTTCTTAATAGTTGCCTTACGTAAACATAGCGTGGATCGCTGAAAAAAAAGAAATTTTAATTAAAATTTCGAACGTGTTAGAAAGGATTTAAAAATTAAAAAAAATAATAACAAAATTTGATCTTGCCTCTTAATAATAGCATAAACATTTTGATGATAAAACTTTGTTTTTATTAAGCCCTTTTAACATCCTGATATGCTGTTTTTTTATGCAATTGAGTGGAGGTACCTAAATTCGTAGTTTCTTTCTTCTGTTTGACTACAACCTCCATCTTATAGATAATAAAAAAATAACAAATCTGATTTTCTCAACGATTTTCTATAAAAAATTACTTTCTTGTACAATTTGTTTTTCGGTGCGTGGTTGAAAGAAGTATGCATATTTTTTTCTTTCTTTCAAATGTTCATTTTTACTTTTCGAAGGAAATACAGGATAATATTTTTACAAAAAAGTTTCTAAAAATCTGTGAGCGTCTTTAGTCTGGGCAACAGAGACATTTTGGCTCCACTCTGGAAGCGTTAATTAAACGAATGTTTACACTGACTGGGACGATAAAAGCCAAGAGTTTAATAATGTCATTGTAGGTCATTCTAAGTAACTTGTGAATCTTCAATAGCATACCTTTGGGTTGTAAAAGGAATCAGATTTCCTTTTTCTATATTTGAGATTTTTAATCGACCGCGGGCAAGTAAAGCAATAAACTTTAATCGCCTAATTAAGTTTTTAATCGACTGAGTCGATCGGGCGAGTGAAATCTCAAAGGCTGCTGCATCATACAAAAAGACATGAGTGGCTATGAGTCCTGGAAACAACCCTGGTTAAGGGTCACATGAGCGAACAGGCGCTGTGCATAGGAAAAAAGAAGGAAAGTTAATCTAATATTGATTAATAGTGTGTAAAAATTGTTTGTCCACCAACGATTTCGTTAGGAAATCCATTTATGAACAAGGTTCACACTAAACCGTTATCTGCGTGTATGCTTCTGGTAAAGCCTGTGATCTACAACAATGTCTAAAGATTTCAAAACGCAAGCTTAGTACTAAGTTGTAGTTCCCCGCCTCGTCTTTCTCTTTGACGGATTCAAATTTCAATTGAAGCCGCCTTCTTTGAGGATTACCGCCGGCTCACCACAATAACTATGAAAAAAAGGTGACATCTACATCTCAGAATCATGAGGACATGCGGAAATAAGATTACTTGGAGGGCATATGACAAGTTCAGATTTCAATTAAACCTGCCGCCTTTAAAGATTACCGTCTGCTTTTGTGTAAAACTTTACATTTTAGCTGACCTCTGGCTGATTTGGTATAGAAACAAAAACAACTTTTATAGTTTATACACCATAATTTTGAATGTAGACCACGAACCTGTCTAGCTGTAGATCACAATGGCATGTAGATCCAGGCTATAACAGTACCTACTTTTCTCTTTTATGAAATTCAAGATGTTGGGGAGCGTGTTCATTAGTCGTCGGGAGTCACCACTGATGCTATAAGGTGCGTGTTCTTTTCAACCGTCGGGAGTCACCACCGTAGCTAAGGTTTTCATGAGTATTAATATAACTGCTCTATCTTATTATCAGTTATTGTTAACAACCTCTTACCGTGTATCTAATCTAATCTAAACTTATTTATAAATGGAACTTTGTGTGTGTGTATGTGTCTGTGTGTGTGTGTCCGTTACCTATAGACTCCGAAATGGCTGAACCGATTTTCTTGAAAATTTACACAGTTGTACCATAAGCATCAGCGAGTATTCTTAGCTAGGTTTTGTGTCGAGGTACCCCGGATAAATATCAAAAATCGATAATCGAAAAAAATCGGGTTATAGAAGGAGTGATTCGATTTTAATCAAATTTGATACACTCATAGACAAAGACATAAGAAACGATATTCAGAAGTTTCAAGGCTGTAGTTCTTACAATAGTGCAGAAAATCGAGAATATATATATATATATATATATATATATATATATATATATATATATAAAAGGCAAGATGTTTATGTGTGTGTCTGACTGTATGTCTGTATTTTTTCAGCCCTTTTATTTTAATTTTTACTTCGAGTTTGGCTCTAAGTAGGTATAATTGTGGTTCTTAGTTTCAGCCATGATACCATTTACTCAGAGGACTTAATTAGCCTTCAAAATTCAGTTTACGACGAAAAAAACTTATTTGATATCGATACCAGGAAATCAAAATTTGATTTACATCCATTCATTTCTTTTTCAATCTACGGTTTCGCTTTAAGTGGAAACAACTATTGCTTTTTAGTGTTTCGTGCCAACGTCCAAAGTGTCTGAGCTCCAGGACCATGGATTAGTTTTAAAGCTTTCATTACACCCGAGCAACGCCGGGCTATACTGCTAGCACATATATATATTAGGTGCGATAGGTAAATTGTCGCAATTTTATTATTTCAAATATTCTTTAGGTTGAGTCTGAGCTCCAGGACCATGGATTAGTTTTAAAGCTTTCATTACACCCGAGCAACGCCGGGCTATACTGCTAGCACATATATATATTAGGTGCGATAGGTAAATTGTCGCAATTTTATTATTTCAAATATTCTTTAGGTTGAGTCTGAGCTCCAGGACCATGGATTAGTTTTAAAGCTTTCATTACACCCGAGCAACGCCGGGCTATACTGCTACTAAATTATAAGATGAAGCATATGGGAATATTGAAGACGATAAGAAGAAGTAGAATGAATCAGCAGACGCGATGGAAAGAGAAAGAAGACAGATGTCCGGGTCACTTGAAGCTTTTCCCGTTATATTTTAGCTTGTCGTCTATGCTGCTTCCATGTGTAACTGTATTGACTGATGCTGATCTGAACCCTTTATTGTCCTTTGGAATTTCGCACTGGATCGCTAAGTCCTCATGTTTTGCAAGTCGCTCCCATTGGTCAAAAATCAATTTAACACCTACTTGCGAAATCTGGTTTCTTTAAGCACATAGTCAAGCTTTTTTCTATTTGGGAAAAACTAGGAATTCCCACGTCATTGTGAATTTTTGTAAAAGCGAAGAAAGTTGATTTTAATTCTTAATTTATTATTCACTACAAAATATTAATATTAAGATATTCTTGTTTACTACTTGTTTACTCAAATTACAGAAATATGTCAATTCTTTACGATGTCTAAATCGTAATTATTTGCATGAGGCTTATTCGTTAGTTAATTAAAGATTTATATTTCATTTCCTGTCGATGGAGAAAAGAAGGAGTTATTTCCTTTGCCTCATCAGTAGAGTACGAATTGAAAACGTTGAAAAAACTTTAATAAATATTATTATTATTGACATTAATAATAATAATGATGAAGATGATGGTGAAAAACACTTTTCGGTAAACCCATTAACTGTTCAACCTTCTTGTAAAAATGAAACTAAACATTATTTTTGTTTTCTCGTCATTATTAAAATGATTTGCAGTATTTACATTATTCGGACTATTATCCTCGCCTTTGTTGCCGTTTGTACGACGTTTCGGCCTTCTTCAGGTGCTAGGAATTTCGAACCGAACACTTTATTACAATCACTGGGGTATATGAACTCCATTTCTTGCGTAGTAATGTTTCTTTAGGAAGTTAGTTATCTCCCTCTAACCCTGTACGTCATTTTTTCACCACTGCTATAGCCAGGGATTGAACTCACAACTCTTTGGGTCAAGTCACAGGAACTAACCAACGTCTATATACACTGGGCCTGTCATGATAGATCATTCTAATTTGTCAAAACTGGGCCGTGTGTCTTTAAGGACAAGAACAACTGAAGTTTTGAGATTTATAAACCTAATGTTCAGTAACCTTTTTTACCAGAGTTCATATTGCAGATTTTTTTAAATGTTAATGGTTTTCTCTAGTATTTTTATGTTAATGGTTTTCTTTAATGGTACAAATGGCAACAAAGATGAGGACACTAGTTCGAATACTGTAAATATTACCTCATCTCAGAAATATAGACAAATAGAATGATCTATTATTAAACGTCGTACAAATGGCAACAAAGATGAGGACAATAGTCCGAATACTGTAAATATTACCTTATCTCATAAATATAGACAAATAGAATGATCTATTATTAAACGTCGTACAAATGGCAACAAAGATGGGGACAATAGTCCGAATACTGTAAATATTACCTTATCTCATAAATATAGACAAATAGAATGATCTATTATTAAACGTCGGGGTACAAATGGCAACAAAGATGGGGACAATAAAGTCCGAATACTGTAAATACTACCTTATATCAGAAATATAAACAAATAGAATGATCTATTATTAAACGTCGTACAAATGGCAACAAAGATGAGGACAATAGTCCGAATACTGTAAATATTACCTTATCTCATAAATATAGACAAATAGAATGATCTATTATTAAATGTCGTATAAATGGAAACAAAGATGAGGACAATAGTCCAAATAATGTAAATACGGTAAATACTACTTCATCTCAGAAATATAGACGAATAGAATGATCTATTATTAAATGTCGTACAAATGGCAATAAAAATTAGTCTCCTTCCGATCTTCGGCAAAGTTTTCGAAGCCATTATCAACGCCGAGTTGATTCAGCATCTCACGGCCCACAGGCTTCCCTCTGACAAACAGTACGGGTTTCGTTTCACCAGGTCTACTACTGATATGCTAACGACCATTACCGAGTACCTTTACCGGGCTCTTGACAAGAATGGCGAAGCCCGAACCGTTGCCTTGGATATCTCCAAAGCGTTCGACAGGGCCTGGCACGCTGGCCTTATATGCAAACTGCGGAGATACGGTATAACTTGACATCTGTTTGACCTCATCCAGTCATTCCTCTCTAACCGCACATTGAAGGTAGTATTAAATGGGCATGCCTCCAAAACTACCATACGAACGCGGGCGTCACCTCAAGGTTCTATCCTAGGTCCCACGCTCTTTCTGATGTACATTAATGATCTCCCCGACGCCATTAGATCCCAAGTAGGCATGTACGCCGATGACACCACAATCTATTCTCACCTCGATCAAAAACCCGGTGTGGCCGACAAAGCGAACCTCGCTGCCGAGCTTGAAAAGGACCTCCAATCCGTAGTGGCCTGGGGTAGGAAATGGCTAGTAAATTTCAATGCTTCTAAAACGAAGCTGTTATCAACTAACCACCATAGATAATCGCATCTACCTCCCATTAGCATGGAACAGGCTTGCCTCACAGAGAGTAAAACACTACGCCTCCTTGGCCTTATGCTTTCGGCAGACCTCAAATGGAATGACTATATCGAATCCATTGCCAAATCTGCCGCTATGAAAGTCGGCTCTCTGTGCAGGGCCCAGAAGTTTTCCCGCCTGAATCTATCCTGCACATCTATAAATCTACCATCCGCCCATGTATTGAATACTGCTGCCACATCTGGTCGGGTGCCCCTGCTACTTTCCTTGGGCTTCTTGACAAAATACAACGGAGAATCTGTAAAGTGGTTGATACTGACTTGGCAGACCGGCTGCAACCACTCTCTCACCGGCGTAATGTGTCTTCCCTGTGCCTCTTCTACAAGTACTTTCATGGCTTCTGCTCCGATGAACTTAGATCATTGGTGGTGCCTAAGCACGAATTTACACGAGATACTAGATTAGCAACTAGGTCCAACCCTTTTACAGTTAAACAGATAAGATGTGACCGTAATTTCTACTCCAACAGCTTCTTTTCTCGCGCTTCCCGCCAGTGGAATTCCCTTTCACATGTCTGCTTTCCCGACGGCTACAATCTCCAAGTGTTTAAATGTAGGGTCAATAGACACCTCCTAACACACTAAATTCCAATTATTCTCCCAACACTCTCATCTACCCAACCCTCATTTTCGGTATCCTTACCCGCCTATCACCCACCCTCTGACATTTCCTATATTTAACCATCCTTTCTCCACTCTATGTAGCCCCCTGTAGTGGCAGTGAAATGCCTTGCTCGGAGTGAAACGCTTATAAAAAAAAATAAATAAAATATTGAGAATAATGTAAATACTGTAAATACTACCTCATCTCAGAAATAAAGACAAATAAAATGATTTGGGTAAAAGCATCCAGAAAACAGTGTTATGAAAGAAATTGAGAATTATATTGGCAACAAGATGCCAGTTAGGCCTGTTTAGATTAGACGTTGTTTTAAAGTTTTGTAGATTCGATGTTGGTTATAGATTTAAGATTGTACAGTTATATTTACAATATGATAGATACAGACGGAATTTCTAGAAAACAATAAGAGGGTGGATGTGAAGAAATGAGCACTGATCATTTAAAACCTCTTTATCATATCTCAAACGAATCTGCCAATAAAAGAAAACGATTTTGCTTTGCCTCCCGATACCAATTTACTGAAAATGGTTAGGACTATGCCTATGACAGAGGTATTCATAAACGGGAATGGATCATTTAAACATTCGTTAGCATATCCCAAGGGAATCTACAATTAGAAGACGGCGATTCCACTTTCTCTCTCGATAAAAATGCGCTCATGATGACGGTGGCTATACTAATGCCATAGTTATTCATAGATGAGGACGGGTCATTTAAACATTCGTTAGCATATCCCAAACAAATCTACCAATAGAAGACAATGAATCTGTTTTACTCTCCTGATATTAATGTACCCATAATTATGGGGATTATGCCAATGACATAGGTATTTATAGTTGAGACAAAAATCGATCTTGAACAGAAAATCAACATCTGCTACAAAGTGTTCTAAGAAATGGGACTCCAGATAAACCTTTCCAAAACAGAAACTATGGTCTAGAATTGGAATGAAAGTAGTGATGGCTCTTACTTGGAATTTACCATAAACTTTTAGGATGCGGTATTAGTAAATATCGGACACTTCAGATTCTTCAGTGAATGGATCTGTCATGACAAATTCTATCTACCCGATGAGAAAGTTTTACATAGAACACACACACACACACACACACACACACACACACACACACACACACACACACACACACTATATATATATATATATATATATATATGTGCAGGCATTTATTCCTAATGAAGGACTTAAAAGTGGTGATCGATGCGAAAGTAGATATAAGAACTATTTTAGAACTTAAAATATGCGCTACTATTTCCAAGTGACCTAAAGCCCCAGTTAATTTAATTCTTCAATTTATATCCTACACATTTCTGACTATAGATGTGAAAAGATGTTCATTCATCATTTAAGCGTACCATGTCACACCCGAAATGAATCCACTAATAGAAGACAACGACCCGTACTCTCCCTTCTGAAGCCAACTGAGAAAGGTGACTATACTGATGTCATACATTCATAGTCTGGATAAGAATGATATTAAACGTCAAATCAGGATCCCCCACCAGTCATTCTCAGAAGTAAGAATCAGGATTAATGTTCAAAAACAAAAACTATCATCTGAATCCATCATAATTCGAAAAGTAATAAACTTCAGATAACTCGACGTATGGATCAGGTATAACAAAATTTAGTCTAGGAGAAAAGAAAATTAAACATAGAATTGGCTGCGTTAGAGATAGTTTTGCCCAATACCGCCAATTGCTACAAAACCAAAACATGTAAAATCACGTTTCTTAACCTCTTCGTCAACTTGATACTTTTATATGGATGCCATAAACGATGCCTAACCCATTAAGAAATATCTAAAAGGCTTTGAGCGAGTGAAGCCTGGGGGTCTTGGCAGAGATCACTCTCGTTTGAACATTATGGCTTGGCGTTACTATATCACAAACAAAGAAGTGTATCATATAAAATAAATCACATCATTTGGGGACTAACAGCAGTAGCAACAACTAAAATGGATAGTATATTAACGCGAAGAAAAATATTGACATAAGATGTTAAGACTTCACACTACTTCATATAAATGTCTAGGAAGGAAACTCCTCTTCAATACTGGAAAAAACGATATAAGCTACCGGACTTGAGAAACATTTTATTTGCCTTGTTCCTTCAAGACGTAAGCGGTCATGGCTATCCACATCTTCTTTTCTCATGTAGATACCTTTTGTCTTGTTATTTTCTTACAAACACTTCTTTGTCGTCGATTTGTTTATTCCACAGGCTGTTTTTTCGTTTTTCTTTTCTTCTATCCGTCCTGGGAGTATCAGATTCTCCAAGCTTTCTTTCTTCATTACGTGTCTCAGAAACTTTAATTATCTCTTCCGGATGATAAGTATAAATTTCATTTTTCGTTTCCTTTTTTCTCCGAAATCTCATCGTTTCTCACGTGTTCGGTTCATGTTATCCTCAGCATCTTCCTGTATAACCACATTTCTGTTGCTTCGAGTCTCTCCATCTTTGAGGAGATTGTCATATAGAAGGACAGTTGTCACATAAAAGTACTCTTTTCTTTACAAGACGAAAAAAATAATTTCAAAAATCGAGTCATATTAAACAGTATTTACATTATTCGGAGTATTGTCATCATCTTTGTTTTCATTTGTACAACGTTTCGGTCGTTGTACGCTCCGGCTTTCTTCAGGTGCTAGGAATATCGAACAGAACCCTTTATTACAATCACTAGGGCATGTAGAATGTACAAAATCAACAACCTTTGTCTTCAAGGCTTCAGATCGGCAGATATCAGCGCGAAATCGTAAACGGGTGATTAAAGACAGGTACACGAAATTGACATTAGACTTTTGGGGAAAAACACCCCGATTGCCAGCTAACCCCGCGCTATATCGAAGCATTTTTAACAAAAGGGCAAACATATTTAGAAAACAACAAGACATGCTCAAGACACGGTGGAGAGCTATTCGAGTCAGACAGTTAAGACGATAAATTCTTTCTCAGGCTAAAAGACACGTCCACCGCCGCTAAGCAGAGAGAAAAGGAAGGAGTAGCATAAAGAGTCAGCGACTGTCTTACCTGTAACGACAACTAGACATAGTAGCAGCAGTAGTTTATGGACTCGTTGAGGAAACGTTGTATTGTGTGTGTTTTTTTAATTAATTCTTTGTTTTTTCTCTCTTGTGCTGTACAAAATGTTACAAATATAATCATTAGTCTACAAAGACTGGCTTTTACTGCTGTCTCTTTATTATTTTTTTGTTCTTGTTTCTTTTCTCCTATTCCTGAATTGTGCACGCACCCGCCTCTTCATTTGCAGTTGTCGCTTAGTGCGGCACGAAAACAACCGTCCCCCGAATACTCAGCTCGCCTTGAGAACAGAAATTACAACGTGGCAGGGAAAGTGAGAGATTTCGACAGATCATTAACACCTTGGATCACACGGGAACGGAACGGCAGGCGACCAGCTGCAGCCTCATCTGCAGCTAACTTACAGCCAGTTAACGCACGCAACACGCATATATGCAAGCCTGAGACTTGAGGCCGATGATGTGGGAGGTTACAAAAAATGAAATAAAAAACATAATCGTAGTACCTTGTCAGCCGTCTTTAATGAAACATGTATAAAAGTGGGATTGCTACCTAAATACATAATTATATATATAATATTTAACACGTGTATGACCATGACATTACAACATATAAAAAAATTCGATTTTGTATAATTTTCACGTTCTAATGAACGCCAGCAATTTGTCAACCGTTATATTTGAAGCGGCCAAAAAATTCACAGTAATTTTTAGTAACACAGTTTTGCGGTTATTTTTTGTTACCATAACTCACATCCTTGAAGATGATCTCGGAAATAGATTGACAGTACTTGGATACCTTGAGAAATGAACGATAATGACATCTGTCACCATTACAGCTAATTTCTGAAATCTTTCAATTATAATACGCGAAAAATTATCCGTGAGTATGAATGGATTTTATTAAAAATAAGCAAACATAATGTTAGCAATTTATTTAATCTGACATGTCTAAATTATATATACAGTATTGTGCAAAAGTATGACGACAAGAACTATTTTATCTTTTATGATGTATCAAAATAAAGTTTAAAATCCCCCCTGTCCTAATAATTTTGCACACTACCGGTAGTGTGCAAAAGTATTAGGACAGGGGGGATTTTCCTAAAGACTTCACTGAAATTCAAATACAGGGTGAAAAGCCAAGTAAATTTCTAATAAATATTGATTATTTAAAACTAGGCGTAAAAGAAATGTATTAAAAAGAAGTTATATTAAATTTTTTCTATTTTCTATTAAACTTATTTTTGAAACTACTCATTATTCTATTATTCTTGGATATGATTGGCTTTTTTCTTATTCCCCCACTCTCGAATTGATAAATCTAATGTTACTTCGCAAGATACACTTTGGGAACAAATACAAGCTGCTTGGCAGGAGATACCATCAGATACATTGAAGAAGCTTGTGGTGTCAATGCCTGACAGAATGAAGGCTGTGATCAAAGCCAAAGGCTATTATACTAAATATTAAATTTATTTTGTATCAAGTATTTTTCCTTTTAAAGCATTTGCTGAGGAAATCAAATAAAATTACTTGAATTAAATTGTTTATTTTCTGTCAATATGTCTCATAAAAGATAAAATAGTTCTTGTCCTAATACTTTTACACAGTACTGTATATATATATATTGAAATTAATTTCTGAAAAACCGGTCTTCATTCGAGATCCAAGCTTAGTAGCCATGTCGAGCTTGGTCAGTATCTCGATGGGTGATAGTTTGCGCATACCAGGTGTGATGGATAACGGCTGTGAATTGGAATTCAGAGAGCAAATACCCTTAGGAAATTTATGTACCCTCCAGACGTCCAGGTCAAATAGAGATTCGTATCAGTAAATCATTATTAACACCCACTAACGGATTGTTACAGTCTAAAAATATTTTCAGGCTCGGTCAAAAGCCGTAAAAATCAAATAAATCGTCGAAAAACCACAATTCTTGTTTCGTCAGTTACATAATTGGAATTTCTTTTTATCTCAGTATCGCACTAACCTTTGTTTCTTACATTATAAAATGATGAGTTATTTGAAAAGAGGCATGAACCACAATCACCCAGTCTCATCATATCAACATCTAAACTTATTTATAAATTGGAACTTTGTCTGTGTGTGTGTGTTTGTGTGTGTCCGTGTGTGTCCGTTACCTATAGACTCCCAAACTGCTGAACCGATTTTCTTGAAAATTTACGCAGTTGTACTATAAGCGTCTGCGAGTGTTCTTAGCTAGGTTTTGTGTTGAGGTACCTTCGATAAATATCGAAAATCGATAATCGAAAAGATCGGCTTATAGAAGGAGTGGTACCGATTTTAATCAAATACACTCATAGACAAAGACATAAGAAACGATATTCAGAAGTTTCAAGGTTGCAGTTCTTACAATAGTGCAGAAAATCGATAATATATATATATATATAAAAGGTAAGATGTTTGTGTGTGTGTCTGTTTATCTGCCTGTATGTCTGTATTTTTTCAGCCCTTTTATTTTACTTTTGCTTCGAGTTTGGCTCTAAAGAGGTATAATTGTAGTTCTTAGTCTCAGCCATGATACCATTTACTCAGAGGACTTAATTAGCCTTCAAAATTCAATTTACGACGAAAAATACTTATTTGATATCGATACCAGGAAATCAAAATTTGACTTACATCTATTCATTTTTCTTTCAGTCTACGGTTTCGCTTTAACTGGAAATAACTATTGCTTTTTAGTCTTTCGTGCAACGTCCAAAGAGTCTGAGCTTCAGGACCATAGATTAGTTTTAAAGCTTTCATTACAGCCGGGCAACGCCGGGATATCCTGCTAGTATTCCATAACTCAATCTTTTAAAAAAGAGATATATGAATGACGACGAAAAAGAAATAGTATATAAACGTCTATTATATATAAAAGTAATTGGTTATATTTTCTAGAATGACTTGTATATACCTATGTAAACTTGCCAAGACCAGACTATCAGCAAATGTTTCAAGTAGTATTTTAGTGTTGACACAAGTTTAATAAAGAGAAACAACAAAGAAAAAAAAATATATATACTTTTTTGTTTCTTGATGATGAAATGGTTATACGATATCGTGGGATGTGAATTTTTTATATGTAAAATATAAAAATATATATTGTCTCAGTAAATAGATAATTTTAATTACACCGAGCCTTTTGACTGGATCAGGTTTAATATTCAATAATTAATATTAATAGGAATAGGAATAGAAAGTCTTTGGGTTTTACCATCAAGACGCTTCCTTTTGTATATATTAAGTACCTCATGAGACATTGTTCTTTCAATGTCGAAACAAAATGTACATTTTTGTAGTAGTTTGTACATGCTCTAAAGTAATAATTGATTATATATATATATATATATATATATATATATATATATATATATATATATATATTTTAATTCAGATACTTCAATCCAAGGGAAAAAAGCAGGAAGGTAAATTCCAAAAAACCCGATCCTAATTAATATTAAAAATTTATTTTAATATTAAAAAATGATACAGGAAGAGAGCTCCATGTAATAAAATATTACAGAGCAAATATATATATTAAAAAAGGATTAATTCAAAGATGTTGAATAGCCATTTCGATATGAAGATCCCCACGGGGGACGACACATCACCTCAGCAACAGAAAAAACCTTTCAGAAACTGGAGAAAAATTAGTCTACTTTTCCTTTTTAAATAGATTGCAAAGAAATTAAAAAATAAATAATAAAATAAAATAAAATAAAATAAAAAAATAAAATAAAATAAAATAAAAATAAAGGGAAAGAAAAAGAAAAAGAAAAAGAAAACGAAAAAGAAAAAGAAAAAGAAAAAGGTAGAATAAAATCAAATAAATAAGAAAAGAAAAGAAATTGACATCGTCTGGGTTCGCAAAAAAAAGGGAGAATGTAACTAAAAATTAACAGACAGACGCGTTAAATCGACGTCCGTTTAGGCAACACGGAAAAAAGGTGGTAAGAGAGATAAAAGAAGGAAGGGAGGGTAAAAGAAAGAAACTAAAGAAAAAAATTTTTTTTAAATATTACAGACGCTGGACAAATTCAAAAACCTAATTTCCCCAAAACGTTGAAGTATTAGAAAAAGGCCTTTACTTAAAAAGGCATAATTATTAATAAAAGGGAATAAAAAGATATAGGATTTAAAATAAAATGATTTTTAAAAAATAGTATAACCAGTCATTACAAAATAGACAGAGGTAACCTAATTTTATCGGAAATTAACTCCGATATGGCTAAATTTGCAAATGAACTAAATATTAGTGATAGAATTGGAAAAATTTCTACCAAAGAAGCTTACATTTTATTTAAGGACCACAAGCCTAATTTCCAAAATAAATTACAAACTAGACTAATTAATCCCACTAAGAGTGAATTAGGCATAGTTTCTAGGGTGGTTCTGAAGAACTTAATAGAGAAGTTACAATCTAATTTACAACTGAATCTTTGGAAGAGTTCCTTAGATACCATAAAATGGTTTGATAATATCAATGACAAATCTAAATCCACTTTCCTTAAATTTGATATTGTGGATTTCTATTCCTCTATATCAAAAAAACTTCTTGTGGATTGTTTAAACTTTGCTAGGGGTTATGTTAATATTTCGGATTGTGACTATAGAATTATACTGGGTGCTAGAAAATCTATTCTCGCCTTTGATAGTTCTACTTGGACTAAAGGGCCTGAAGATAGTTTTGATGTCCCTATGGGAGCCTATGATTCTGCCCAGGTAGCAGATCTAATAGGCATTTATATTTTAGATATTTTAGGTAGATTTTTAGACCCTAAACTAATAGGCCTATATCGGGATGATGGACTGATATGTATTCCCAATTCCAATGGGCCTTACACTAATAGAATACATAAGAAAATTATCAGAGCCCTTAATTTTCTTGGTTTTAAGGTTGAGGTTACTTCCAATCTCAAAATTGTAAACTATCTAGACATCACCCTTAACTTAAATGATGGTTCCTACCAACCCTTTCTTAAAGAAAATAGTTCTCCCACCTATATAAATAGTTTATCCAACCACCCCAAGAATATTATAAGACAAATACCCAAGATAGTAAATAATAGGGTTAACCAATTATCTTCCAATATAAAAATTTTCAACGCAAGCAAAGAAATTTACGATAAGGCCCTTCAGAAAAGCGGTTTTGTTAATAAGTTAAAGTATGATAAGCCTGCTATAAACCCAGAATCATCAAAAACTAAAAACACCCGAAAATGTAGAAAAAGGAAGATAATTTGGTTTAACCCTCCTTATTGTAAGCTAACTAATATAAATATTGGTAGGTATTTTCTCAAATTAATCGATAAACATTTTAATAATAATAACAATCCCTTAAATAAAATTTTTAATAGATTCACCCTAAAAATTAGTTATTCTTGCACCTCAAATATAGATAATATAATTAATTCCCACAATAAACAAATTTTAATGAAACTAAATAATACGGAAGCTAAATCCGGAATTGTCGACAAATGCAATTGTTATTCGGTGGATGCCTGCCCGGTGCAAGGCAAATGTAAATCCACCCATGTAATTTATGAAGCCCGCATTTCTCCATCTAATAACAAGGACAATTACCGGACCTATATTGGCATGTCCGCGGGCTCTTTCAAACAGAGGCTTTATAATCACAGGTACTCGTTTTCGAACCCTAAACAGAGATTCCAGACGGCACTATCACGTAGGTTCTGGGAAATGAAGGAGGAAGGGCAGGACCCTATAATCAGCTGGAAATTAATAGGCTCAGCTTGTACCCCTAAGGGTTTTCGTGATAGGTGTCGTCTGTGTTTATTGGAGAAGATTCTGATTTTGAAGTATCCTCATCAGGACTTACTTTTGAACTTTAGGAGGGAATTTATAAACAAGTGCCGCCATAGGGCGGATTTTAACTTCTAATTTCAAATTTTAATTTTTAAATTCTAAATTTTTCTATAATTTTTTTAATATTTAAAAAAAATTTTTAATTTTAATTTTAAATTCAATTTTTTTTTTTTTTTTTATGTATATGTGTATGTTTGTGTGTGGATGTACTTTTTTATATATATGTATGTATATGTATATATGTATTTATGTATGTGGGCTATATGTAATTTTGAAAAATTTTTTTAGCTATTTAAATGCTCCTTTTCATAATATTCATTAATATGTATGTGTGTGAGTGCATATGGAATATGTGTATGTATGTGTATATATATATATGTATATATATATGTGTGTGTGTGTGTGTGTGTGTGTGTGTGTGTGTGTGTGTGTGCATGTGTGTGTACACATGTATATTATGTGTATATGAATTTTTGTATATAGGTGTGTACACACATATATATGTGTGTATGCGCATGTATATGTATATAAGTGTGTAATATATATATGTGTGTATATATTTATATATATATATGTATATAAGTGTGTAATAAATTGAATGTATGTGTGTGTTTGTGTATATATGTATTCTTATTCGTAGAATTGTGGGTGTATATATATGTATGTATGTGTGTACTTCTATAGGTATGTATATAATAATTGTAATTTTTTTTTTTTTTTTTTTTTTTTTACCTAGTGTTGTCTTTATTTAGTCTAATTTCAAATGACCTAATTTTTTTAAAAATCATTTTATTTTAAATCCTATATCTTTTTATTCCCTTTTATTAATAATTATGCCTTTTTAAGTAAAGGCCTTTTTCTAATACTTCAACGTTTTGGGGAAATTAGGTTTTTGAATTTGTCCAGCGTCTGTAATATTTAAAAAAATTTTTTTTTCTTTAGTTTCTTTCTTTTACCCTCCCTTCCTTCTTTTATCTCTCTTACCACCTTTTTTCCGTGTTGACTAAACGGACGTCGATTTAACGCGTCTGTCTGTTAATTTTTAGTTACATTCTCCCTTTTTTTTTTGCGAACCCAGACGATGTCAATTTCTTTTCTTTTCTTATTTATTTGATTTTATTCTACCTTTTTCTTTTTCTTTTTCTTTTTCGTTTTCTTTTTCTTTTTCTTTTTCTTTCCCTTTATTTTTATTTTTATTTTATTTTATTTTTTTTATTTTATTTTATTTTATTTTATTATTTATTTTTTAATTTCTTTGCAATCTATTTAAAAAGGAAAAGTAGACTAATTTTTCTCCAGTTTCTGAAAGGTTTTTTCTGTTGCTGAGGTGATGTGTCGTCCCCCGTGGGGATCTTCATATCGAAATGGCTATTCAACATCTTTGAATTAATCCTTTTTTAATATATATATATATATATATGTGTGTGTGTGTGTGTGTGTGTGTGTGTGTGTGTGTGTGTGTGTGTGTGTGTGCATAAACGTTCTTAAATTGAAAAACCTTGATAAACCAATGACATGCTCGCTTTGTATATAAACTTCTTCTTTTATGTGCTATGTCCTTTCAGGACGTAGGTGATCATGGCTTTTCACGTCTCCCTATCCCTGGTTGCTCTTAGCACGCTTTCTCCTGTTGCACCATGTGACGCTCGTTCAGTCATCCACCTGATCAGGTCTTTCAAATATGTTATCCACTGCTTTCCTCTGTCTCTTTTCCCCTTCTATCTGGCCTGTTAGTATCAGGTTCTCCAAGCTCTATTTCCTCATTGCATGTCCCAGGAACTTCAGTTGTCTCTTCCTGGTGCTCAGTATTAATTTCCTTTTTGTTGCCATCATTTCCAAAACCTCATCATTGCTCACATGCTCAGTCCATGATATCCGCAGCATCCTTCTGTAGAACCATATTTCAGCTGCTTCAAGTTTTTCCTTCATCTTCGAAGATATTGTCCAACGTTCACTGCCATATTGAAGAACCGACATCGCATAGCAATCCAGTACTCTCATCTTTGTTTCTAGGGAAATTGTCTTGTTTCTTAATTATTTACTTAACTTCTGGAATGCTTCCTTTACCATGCTAATTAGCCTTCAGATCTCTGTGTCGCACTTTCCGTCTTTTGTTAGAACACTTCCCAGGTATTTAAATTTTTGTACCTGCTTGATTCTAGTATCCCCGACCTGTATTTGGCATATTGGGCTGCCCTTTTTACTGGTGACCATGCATTCGGTTTTCTTGCAGTTTATTTGTAGTCCTTTCTTGACACTCTCTTCAGCTACCTTTTGTAGAAGGTCTTGTACTTTCCTTTTTGTGTCTGCTGTCAGCACTGTATCATCTGCGTACCTTATATTGTTTAAATTGTGGCCTCCAATGACGAATCCTGGCATAACTTCTCAGAATAGTCTCGCTGTATAAGTTGAATAGATCCGGTGAAAAGACGCATGCTTGTCTTACGCCCCTTTCAATCTTAGTAGAATTGCTGAATTCGTTGCCTGTCCGTATGCAGGCAGTTTACTGCCGGTAGAGATTCTTGATTACTCTTAGGTCTTTCTCAAATATGTCGAGGCTGCCAAGCATCTCCATCAATTCTTTGTGGCGTATTTTGTCAAACGCTTTTGCATAATCAATAAAACATAGGTACAAGTACTTCTTCATTTGTATTGCTCTTTCATAACACGTGGTATAAAAAAATTCTACAGTGCCTTCATAAATCCCCTCAGAGGACGAAACACATCGGCTAAGAATAGTTTTTCCTTTTGTCTCTTTATATATATATATATATATATATATATATATATATTGATTTTCTAAGAGCCGTTTAGATGTGGCACAAGGGCGAAAATATGGATTATCCAGTGTGGATCGAACTCACTACTTAGTTGTTATAGGTTTGAGTGAGACAAGCTTGTTAACCATTACACCACGACGAGTTTCCCATGTCTCTTATATATATATATGCTGCTGTCAATTAACCACCACAGACAACCGCACCTCCCTCCCATTAGCATGGAACAGGCTTGCCTCCCAGAGAGTAAATCTCTACGCCTGCTTGGCCGGGCACTCTCAGCGGACCTCAAGTGGAGTGACTACGTCGAATCCATTGCTATATCCGCAACTATGAAAGTCGGTTCTCTGTACAGGGCCCGGAAATTCTTTCCGCCTGAATCTATCCTGCAATTATATAAATCCACCATCTGACCGTGTATTGAGTACTGCTGCCACATCTGGTCGGGTGCCCCTTCTATTCTCCTCGGGGTTCTTGACAAAATACAGCGAAGAATCTGTAATGTGATTGATACCGACTTGGCTGACCGCCTGTAGTATCTATCTCACAGGCGTGACGTGGCTTCCCTGTGCCTCTTCTATAAATACTTTCATGGCTTCTGCTCTGACGAACTTAAATCACTGGTGCCCCCTAGATGTGAATTTGCACGAGATACTAGATTGGCCACTAGGTCCCACCCTTTTACAGTGAAACCGATGAAATGTAACCGCAACTTCTACTCCAAGAGCTTCTTTCCTCGCACTTCCCGCTTGTGGAATTCCCTACCGCATGCTTGCTTCCCCGACGGCTACAACCTCCAGGAGTTTAAATGAAAGGTCAATAGACACCTCCTATCACACTAACTCACACCCACTCTCTCCAACTCTCTCCCTATGTACATCCTAAGTCGTCTATCACCCTCCTTCTGACATTTCCCATACCCAATCCCTCTATGTAACCCCCTGCGCTATAGTGGCAGTGGAATGCCTTGCTTGGGGTGATACGATTATATATATATATATATATATATATATATATATATATATATTCAGAAATTATAACATGAATATGTTATGATTTCACTACAAAAGTAGCTATTTTGTTTCGACACTACTTGTGTCTTATCAAGTGATGAGGTTTATTTCAAGTTGAAGGGTTTTAAAAAGTTAAAAAAGTCAAACCTTCTTAATCAGGGGGGCATTGTTACATAGACAGTGTGGACCAATCAGAATAAAGTAACTTCTAAGTTGAAAAATATGTGAGCAAACTCAAAAAACAATTTTTGGGGGCATTAATATTAATATTTGATAAAATTGAGATCAGCATTATTAATCGACTATTAGATTCGCTTTATTTTTATTGCGAATTTTAAATTCTAAGTTTAACAAATTATTAGATTTAGATTATTATAAAGTTATTCATATATCAAACGAGGAAAAGACATGAACGCACACATACGAACCTACGAACATCCACACATGGACAAATAGATGAGTATACACACATACACTGGCAGACAGACACATATGCAGATTAATATACGCACGCATATATACACACACAAATTTCAAAATTTTGTTTTTATCAACGTGTCAATTTGTCTGTTAAACTTTAAAGCTAGGTTTAAAAAACGACTGTAACGGCTACAATATTCGATAAATGAAATTTGATAATCTGAAATTTGAAACATTCATTGTTGTATGCATTTGGTCTGACGAGCGGCGGAGCCAGCCGCGAAATATATCTTTACCAATGGATTTGTAAAAATATCTAACTTTTGTTTCCTGTATTTATATATATACTAGCAGTATAGCCCGGCGTTTCCCGGCTGTAATGAAAGCTTTAAAACTAATCTATGGTCCTGGAGCTCAGACTCTTTGGATGTTGGCACGAAAGACTAAAAAGCAATAGTTGTTTCCAGTTAAAGCGAAACCGTAGACTGAAAGAAAAATGAATAGATGTAAGTCAAATTTTGATTTCCTGGTATCGATATCAAATAAGTTTTTTTCGTCGTAAACTGAATTTTGAAGACTAAATAAGTCCTCTGAGTAAATGGTATCATGGCTGAGACTAAGAACTACAATTATACCTACTTAGAGCCAAACCCGAAGCAAAAACTAAAATAAAAGGGCTGAAAAAAATACAGACATACAGGCAGATAAACAGACACACACACAAACATCTTGTCTTTTATATATATATATATATATATTATCGATTTTCTGCACTATTGTAAGAACTGCAACCTTGAAACTTCTGAATATCGTTCCTTATGTATTTGTCTTTGAGTGTATCAAATTTGATTAAAATCGGACCACTCCTTCTATAACCCGAGTTTTTCGATTATCGGTTTTTGATATTTATCGGGGTACCTCGACACAAAACCTAGCTAAGAACACACGCAGATGCTCATAGTACAACAGTGTAAATTTTCAAGAAAATCGGTTCAGCTGTTTCCGAGTCTCTAGGTAACGGACACACACAGACAGACGCACACAGAGACAAAGTTCCATTTATAAATATGTTTATATGAACTTTACAAATATGTATGCATGAAAATCTGAGTCGTGCCTTAAACGCGTGTATATTTTAGAAAATTGACAAATGGAAAAAAACAAAAAAAAAAAACAAAAAACAAAAAACAAAAACGTTTCACTAAAACTAGATTTGGTTACGTGTTTCAAGTTTTCAAAACTAAAAACGAAAAGAAGAAACATGTGTGTATTTCTGTACAATTCTAAATAATGAATTATTACCAATTTTTTTCCCTAAGCTGTCGTTTCTCGTGATAAAAAATGACGAATCAAATTGAATGACTTTTAAAAAATCCGTTAATATTTATACTGTAACTTTTCTTTATAAGACTAAGTTCATGGAAAAAAATCGTTAAAATAATTTTGCAGTTTTCTGTATCTAAAAGAACATATAAATCTGTTTACCTTCAACCCATTCATCAACAAATTGGATAAGGATTTTTTACTTGAAATTAATTTCGGAAAAAAAGTATATGAATCTTCTGCATTCGATCCGTACTGAACATTAGATGATGGTTTAACCTTTAATTCGATACAGAAAAGCTAGAAAAATATATATTACCGTATTTTTCCAACTTCCATGACACACTTCTTCTTCTTCTTCTTCTTCTTCTTCTTCTTCTTCTTCTTCTTCTTCTTCTATGTGCCCTGTCCCTTCAGAACGTAGGCGATCATGGCTCTCCACGTCTCCCTATCCCTTGTGGCTCTTATTATGTTTGCTCCTGTTGCTCCTGGCAACCCTCGTTCCGTCATCCCCCTAATCAGGCCCTGCAAATATGTTATCCGCTGCCTTCCTCTGTCTCTCCTTCCTTCTATCTGTCCAGTCAGTATCAGGTTCTCCAGGCTCTCCTTCCTCATTGCATGTCTCAGGAACTTCAGTTGTCTCTTCCTGATGCTCAGTATCAATTTCCTTTTTGTTGCCATTCTTTCTAACACCTCGTCGTTGCTTGTATGCTCAGTCCACGATATCCGTAGCATCCTTCTGTAGAATCACATTTCGGCCGCTTCCAGCTTTGTCCTCATTTTCGATGATATTGTCCAGCATTCACTGCCGTATTGAAGAACTGACATCACGTAGCAGTCTAGCACTCTTTTCTTCGTTTCTATTGAGATTTTCCTGTGTGTTAGTATTTTGCTCATCTTCTGGAACGCGTCCTTTGCCATGCCAATTCACCTTCGGATCTCCGTGTCGCACTTTCCATCTTCTGTTAGAACACTTCCTAGGTACTTAAATTCTTGTACTTGTTTGATTCTGTTATCTCCCACCTGTATTTTGCATTTTGGGTTGTATCTTTTGCTGATGACCATGCACTCATCATTATTTTTTCTAAAAAATAACCTGAAAAATGTGTCTTCCAAGACGAATGTATTAGTTACCACCATGACATGGATGGTAGTGAGGATCATTTATTGTATACGACTGACAGTAGTGATGACTCTGCAGATGATAGTTTAGAGTTTTTACATGAATCCAGCAGTGACGAGTTTTGGGGATTTAAGGTTAAATAAAATTTATTTTTCTATTGTTTTATATTTTCACATGAAAGCTAAGATAGCAATTATATACCATATCTTGCAGCTTACAAGATACTTTTTTTTAAGTCGAATGTATCAGTTACCACCTTGGTTACCACAGTGACATTGATGGTCGTGAGGATCATTTATTGTACATGACTGACACTGGTGATGATTCTGCAGATGATAGGTTTTTTTTTACATGAATCCAGCAGTGACGAGTTTTTGAGGATGAATAAAATTTCTTTGATTGTTTTATATTTTTACATGGATATTAAAAAAAAATCATTCATTTTTATGAAAAAAAACAAAAAAAAACCCTTGAACAATATAAGATGTATAGTATATTTGCTAACCACCAGTTAGTATGCCATTGTCATAGAAACAAAATTGGACGAGTTATTAATTCAAACAATACGTGGCGCCAGTATGAGGGAATTTTTTTTAATCGTTTCACCCCAAGCAAGGCATTCCACTGCCACTATTGCGCTTGGGGCTACATAGGGGAAGGTAAATAGAAAGAGTGGTTAGATATAGGAAATGTCAGAAGGAGGGTGATAGATAGTTGGGTGGGTGGGAAGAGTGTTTGAAAGAATGGAAGCGAATTATTGTGTTAGGAGGTGTCTATTGACCTTACATTTAAACTCCTGGAGACTGAAGCCGTCGGGGAAGCAGTCATGTGGAAAGGAATTCCAGAGTCGGGAAGTACGAGAAAAGAAACTGTTGGAGTAGAAGTTGCGGTTGTATTTTATCGGTTTCACTGTAAAAGGGTGGGATCTAGTTGCTAATCTAGTATCTCGTGCAAATTCGAAACTAGGGGGCACCAGTGATCTAAGTTCATCGGAGCAGAAGCCATGGAAGTATTTATAGAAGAGACACAGGGAAGCCACGTCGCGCCGGTGAGACAGAGACTGCAGGCGGTCTGCCAAGTCGGTATCGATCATATTACAGACCCTCCGCTGTACCTTGTCGAGAATGCATGGTAAATGTGTTGTGGTTTGAGAATGATTTTCTTTTTTTCTTAGAAATTTCTTTTTAATATTAGTTGCGTCTTCCATACCGCAACGTCTTTAAGCCGGAAAATTCGTTAATAGCTTTCGACATGAACTAAAATTATAAAGAAAAGGTACCAAATAAATATTAACGGCTTTTTAAAAAGAAGCACTCATTTTCATTTTTTGATTTCATCACGAGAAACGCCAGCTTAGCGGAAGAAGTACTAATGATTGATTATTTAAGCAGGCACACAAATAAACGCATATTTCTTTTATTTTTCATTTCTTGGATCTGGTGAAGCCTAAAAAAGGCACAATGCGTAATCAAACCTAGTTTCAATAAAACGTTTTTCCATTTGTTAAAATTCTTTCTAAGGATTCTATATCCTATTTTAAGCATACACTACCGGCCATAATTATTAAGCCAACCCAGTTAAAAAAAATGATGCATTTCATACTATGTTTTAGTATTTATTGCCAAGTGAATAATTGTAAATGAAAATAGAATGGTTCTTTTGTTAATATTACTTTGAAAAATGTTGTGTAACAAATAGCAACAATTTACCCATCGCACCCTGTAGATTTGCTATATATATATATATATATATATATATATATATATACATCACCGGCCATAATTATTAAGCCAACCCAGTTAAAAAAAAAAAATGATGCATTTCATACTATGTTTTAGTATTTTTTGCCAAGTGAATAATTGTAAATGAAAATACAATGGTTCTTTTGTTAATACTGCACAATAACATGTGCATCAAATGAATTTATAAAAATTTAATAATTACCTATATTGCAGTTTCATTAATGAAAGAATGAAGAAAATTTAGGGTGATTCGGTCGAGCTCATCTGTGCTTCCTTGTCTTGTAAAATTTTGCAAAGTAATAACAAAAGAACCATTCTATTTTCATTTGGCAATAAATACTAAAAATAGCACGAAATACATAATTTCTTTAAAAAAAACTGGGATGGTCTAATAATTATGGCCGGTAGACTGGCGTGTGTATACACTGCTTATATGCAACACGTTAAAATTTCCTCTTCTCTGATTCCATGCGCCTATGGCTTAGGGAGTAGCGACTCCGACTGACACCAAATCGGTCGAGTTTCAATCCTGGCCAGAAGCAAGTGGATGTATCTAGTCACACTGATGAGCTGTGATACAGCGAAACAGGCTTGTATGTGGATGACCAATATATATATATACACACTACCAGCCAAAATTATTAGGCAAACCCTGTGTTTAAAAAAAATAATGTATTTCATAGTATGTTTCAGTATTTATTGCCAAGTGAATAATTGTAAATGAAAATAGAATAGTTCTTTTGTTAATATTACTTTGCAAAATGTTATATAGCAAATAGCGACAATTTACCCGTCGTACCCTGTAGATTTGTTATATATATATATATATATATATATACACACACACACACACTATCGGCCATAATTATTAGTGTTTAAAAAGATGACGTATTTCATACTATTTTTTAGCATTTATTGCCAAGTGAATAATTGTAAATGAAAATAGAATGGTTCTTTTGTTAATATTATTTTGCAAAATGTTGCAGAACAAATAGCGACAATTTACCCATCTCACCCTGTAGATTATATATATATATATATATATATATATATATATATATATATATATATATATACACTATCGGCCATAATTATTAGTGTTTAAAAAGATGACGTATTTCATACTATTTTTTAGTATTTATTGCCAAGTGAATAATTGTAAATGAAAATATAATGGTTCTTTTGTTAATATTGCACAATAACATGTGCATCAAATGAATTTATAAATATTTAATAATTACCTATATTGCAGTTTCATCAAAATAACCTCCTTTTGCCTTCACAACGACTGTACACACGCTGGGCATTCTTTCCACAAGTTTTTTTTTAAAATAATCCTCCGACAACTCACTCCAGGTATCCTTTAGACACCTAACTAAATCCCGAACATTACTAGGCTGTTTCTTTTTACTTCTCCTGTCTAACTCATCCCATGTATCCCGTTCAATTGGTGAGGGATCTGGTGACTAAGGTGGCCAACACATAACTTTTAACACTCCAGCAGTTTCTTTTAATTTTAAATAATTTTGGCACAATTTAAAAGTATGTTTTGGGTCATTATCCTGCTGGAGGATGAAATTTTGACCCACAATACGAAATCCAGATGGAATTGCATATCTCAGTAAGATTGAATGGTACTGTTCTTTCTTCATAGTCCCCTTTACTTCAACCAAGTCACCTGAACTCGTGCCCGTTATAGAAGAAGTGGTCTGATTTTAATCAAATTTAATACACTCATAGACAAAGACATAAGAAACGATATTCAGAAGTTTCAAGGTTGCAGTTCTTACAATACCGCAGAAAATCGATAATATATATATATATATATATAAGGTAATATGGTTTTGTGTGTGTCTTTTTATCTGCCTGTATGTCTTTATTTTTTCAGCCTTTTTATTTTAGTTTTTGCTCCCCAATTTCTCGTTCCGACCCGATATCCACTGCACCTTTCCCAAGGGTATTTGCGCTCAAGTGAATGCATTGAATTCAACTGGAATTCGAACTCGGCTCCCCAGTTTCTCGTTCCGAGCCGATATCCACTGCACCACAATTACACAAGAATAAAAAAGGTAGTATTATCCCTGGCTGCAATCGAGTAAAAATGGTAGACGAGGTTAGACTTATACGAAAATAAAAAAGAAATAGACATAGATCCATTTCACACTCGGGTAAAAAGGGCTAATTAATAAAGTATAAACAGTGAAGAAGGGTCCAGTTTAATAAGGTTGAAAAGGTAAACATGCATCCATATTAATAAGATAGACATGGCTCCATTTTGATGTGGTCTAAAAGGAAACCTGGGTCTAGTTTAATAGCAAGAAAAAGGTAGACGTGGGTTCAGTTTAATATCGCTGAATAGATGAACATGGGTCTAGTTGGGTAAAGTCATATAGGTAGACATTGATCTGTTTTAAAATAGAGCCAGTTTAATAACGCAAAAAAGGTAAACATGAGTTCAGTTTAATAACAGGGAAAAAGGTAGACATGGGTTCAGTTTAATAACGGGAAAAAGTAGACATCGGTCCAATTTAATAACGCCAAAATAGGTAGACATGGGTCCAGTTTAATAACGCAAAAAAGGTAGACATAGGTCTAGTTTAATAACAGGAAAAAGATAGACATGAATTCAGTTTAATAACGGGAAAAAGTAGACATGGGCCCAGTTTAATAACGGGAAAAAGTAGACATGGGCCCAGTTTAATAACGGGAAAAAGTAGACATCGGCCCAGTTTAATAACGGGAAAAAGTAGACATCGGCCCAGTTTAATAACGGGAAAAAGTAGACATCGGCCCAGTTTAATAACGCTAAATAAACATGCATCAAGTTTAAAAACGCGAAAAAGGTAAACATGGTCCAAGTTTAATAACTGCTAAATAGGTCAACGTAAGCCTAATTTAATTACGGTAAAATAGGTAAACATGGGTCCAGTTTAATAATGTTAAAAAAGTAGACATATATCCAGTTTAATAACGTCACAAATGTAGACATAGCTATTTTTAACTTAACATCAGTGTGTCAATATTGTTCAATCAAAATTGAGAATTATGTAACCATGGAGATTTAATATTTGGGCTATGAAAGGGGATAGGATGGCTTGGGTCGAGTCATGTCACTTTTTAATTTTGTCGAGATAAGATACATATTGGGTCCTTAGATTTTTTTTAATGGGTAGACAATAATTTTTAACAGGAGGTTTGATTGTACTTTTTTTTTTATTGAACAATAGATTTTTTTTACTATTATCTATGAGTAAAGAGGATAGAATGTTAAGGTCAGAATTAGGATTAAATAATTGTTGTGTACTTAGTTATATTGTATTAAGAACAACAATTAAGTATTGTGTGGGTCATTTATTTTATTAAAATAATTTTTATTTTTTATTTATGTTAGAGTATTAGTTATAAATGAAACATTGTCATTAATCCAACAGCTTCTTTTCTCGCGCTTCCCGCCTGTGGAATTCCCTTCCACATGCCTGCTTCCCCGACGGCTACAATCTCCAGGAGTTTTAATGTAAGGTTAATAGTTCCTATCACAATAACTTGCATCTATTCTCCCAACACTCTCACCATCTACCCAACCCTCATTCTCGGTATCCTTACCCGTCTATCACCCTCCTTCTGACATTTCCTATATCTAACCATCCTTTCTCATCACTTTCCCCCCTATGTAACCCCCTGCGCAATAATGGCAGTGGAATGCCTTGCTTGGGGTGAAACAATTATAAAAAAAAAAAAATTTTATAGTCAGTCAGTTAAGTGCCATACGTGATACACGCTTGGGCGATCGTGTCTCGAAAGAAACATGATGGACTGGGCAGAAGATTATCCCGCAAGGTTGTCATTAGCTTTCTGCGGTAGACTGGTTGCCGACCAAGTCTATAGAACCCAATCTGTCCTGTTATTTAACCCATAACTGGAGGGAATAGACGGATTAATACCTTTCCCAAGGGTATTTGCGCGTAAGTAAATGCAATGAATTCAGCTGGAATTCGAGCTCGGCTCCCCGATTTCTCGTTCCGAAACGATATCTAATGCACCACAACGCACATCCAAATTTTATAGAAAATTATTTTGTCTGAGTAAGGTACATAGTGAAACCACACAATACTTAAATAGGTAAATCATTTTTTAGCAGCAAGTTGGATATTTTTAAAACTAGTTCGGGTGTAAAGGGGCTGGCATGTTTATGTTAGAATTAAGATTAAATAATTATGGTATATTAAAGTATATAGCTGTTAAGAAAACTAATCAAGTATTGTGGGAGTCATTTATTTTTGTAAAATATTAATTTTTAAGTTATATTAGAGCATAAGTTATAAATAAAACATTGTATTTTTTTTACAAATTAAAATAGAATTATTTTGTCTGGGTAAGATACATTGTGGGAACATACATTATTTAAACGGGCAGACAACAATCTTTAACAGCAAACTGAACTTCACGGTTGTTTTTTTTTATTAAATTAGATTTAATATACCTCATGAGTAAAAGGAATGGAATGTATAGTTTAGAGTCAGGATTTTAATAATTATGGTATGCTAATCTATATTATAGTCTAAAAAACAAATTAAGTATTGTGTGGATCATTTATGTTATTAAAATGATTTTTATTTTTTATTTATGTTAGAGTATAAGTATAGTGGGTTATCCGTTCTAGTGAAGCGTAGTTGTGTGTTGAAGTAGATTAACAGAATTTGGCCTCTATAAGTAGATAGCCCACTATAAGTTTTAAAAGGGGTTATAAAACAAGAAAATCAAATTGAGTATAGAAACAACATTTTATATATACAGATATCAATTAAGGTTTTTTTTTTACAAATAAAGTAATGTCTTTAGGATGGGTTCAAAAGACGTTAAAATGTTTTTAGCAGTAAATGCCGAAAAGAGAGTTTGTGCGTATGTATGTGTGGGCGTTTGATATCTCTGCTCCTTTGGTCGGGTAAGTAGCTCAGGGACAGCGAAGAAGAAGATGAGAGGGAAAGGAGGCAAGCATAGTATGATCGCTTGACGAGGTCAAGGGACGTGCTAATTATGCCCATACTTTCTCAACTGGCGATGCTTTCTGTGTCGGCTTTTTATTTCGTCTTTGTGGGTCCCAGAAGATCATTTGGGAATTCACACTCGTATTTAATTCTGGGATTCCCATTGGACGATAAATAAAATTCGCGTAGGTTCGCGGAAAGGAATTTGATATTTATTAATTTTTGGTTTTCTGCCGGAACATATGCGTGGAGCCGGGTGCGCAAAGACCATTCTAGATCTCTTAGGGCGAACATCCGGTCCCTCGCTTTGCTCGGTATCACCACATAAATTATAAATGAAACATTGTAATTAATTAATTTTTCAAGAAAATTATTTTGTCTGCGTAGGGTACATAGTGGGACCACACAATACGTAAATAGGTAAATCATTTTTAATAGCAAGTTGGATGGTAAATTCACAAAGCCATCCATTCAGACAAGAGAGATAAGAATGATATTACATAAAGGCCTTGAATGTAGCATTAGAAATTCAGACTCTTATTTTATTTTAAGTTTTACAAGAATAAACAATTACTCTAGCTTCATTAAAGACCAATTTTCCTGCACTAACACGTATAATAAATCATTGACAAGATAACAGCGAATATTTCACCGCTCATTTCTTCCTAAACGAAGCGAGCTGCTCTTTAAAACAAATAATAACCAATCAATAAAGAATGGACATCGAACTGATTGGTGTTCTGTGTTTTATCGCAAAACTGCATCGCCGATTAAAGAATATTGGAAAAGATGTGCGTTGTGGATATTGGCTCGGAACAAGAAATCGGGGAACCGAGTTCGAATTCCAGTTGAATTCCTTGCATTCACTTACGCGCAAATACCCTTGGGAAAGGTATTAATTCGTCTCTTCCCTCCAGTTATGGGTTAAATAATAGGACAGATTGGGTTCTATAGCCTTGGTCGGCAACCAGTCTACCGCAGAAAGAAATGGCAACCTACTGCGGGATAATCTTCTGCCCAGTCAGTCATGTCTCTTTCGAGACATGATCGCCCAAAGCGTGTATCGCGCATGGCACTTAACTGACTGACCCACAAAAATGGATGTATGTTTTGGTGCAGTGGATATCGGGTCAGAAGAAGAAACCGGAGAGCAGAGTTCGAATTCCTATAAAAATTCGTTACATTCACTTACGCGCAAATACTCTCGGGGAAAAATATTAATCCATCTCTTCTCTCTCAAGGACAGACTTGGTTCTATAGCCTTGGTTGGCATCTAGTGTAACGTAGTACCTCTAGTAATCATTCATGAATCGAAAGGGAAATAATCACACAAGCGTGCATCACGTGTGGCACTTGACTGACTGATCCGGATAAAAGGATTGAATTGCAGGACAGATTGGGTTCTGTAGCCTTGGCTAGCAACCAGTCTATCACACAAGTGTGTATCACGTATGATCAACAAAAAAAAAAAAAGAAAACGGTTTATGAAAAGGACATTTTTTCCATTGACACCGCTATTACTGCATACGCCCTCGGCAATTTTTATTATTTTAAAAAGTTATTTTATGAATTTAATGAAACCCAAACATGAAGACGGATTTTTAAGCGTTGTTTGTTTTTCTTGAGCATTGGCAGCAAATGAATTAAAACTTTATCTTAATAATTTGCTATTTACAAGTTTGTAAAAGTATGAGAAATAACTATAATGCTATATATATATATATATACATCCGCAGACAGATCTGTTTTGCTGCATCACAGCAGCTCATCAGTACGGTTAGACATCCGATTGCTTTTGCACCGAGGATTGAAACCCAACCGAATCGGCGTCAGTCGGCGATTCTACCCCTAGGCCACGAGCATCCGGCAGAAGGAGGCAGGCAGGCTTTTTAGCGCGTATAAACACGCCCAATAGCTAGAGTGCTCCAATTCATTATCGAATGAGCGGTGCGTAAAATACCGGAGTAGCTACTGTTTACAAAGTCTACCACTCTTCCAGAGTGCTCAATGAGGGTATATATATATATATATATATATATATATATATATATATATATATTATTTACCATATTATAAAGAAATAATTATGGAAACAATTTTTTATTCATTTATAAATTATTTTTAAAAATGTTCTCAATCAAGAGAAGCAAATTTAAATAGACACAGAACGACAAGTAAAGAATTCTTTTTAAATAAACAAACGGCATATTCTGTCTCTCCTTCTAACCCACACTTACTCCACCTCTTCTTCTATGTGCCAAGTCCCTTCAGGACGTAAGCGATCATGGCTCTCCACACCTCCCTATCCTTTGTTCCTCTTAACACTCGATCTCTTGTTATTTCACTCAAACTCCGCTCCACCATCCATCTACTCAAGTCCCTTAAGTATGTCATGTGTTGCTTTCCTTTGTCTCTCCTTCCCTCTACCCGTCGCTTGAGCATCAGATTCTCCAAGCCCTCCTTCCTTGCTACATGTCATAGAAACTTCAGCTGTCTTTTTCTGATATTAATTATGAATTTTCTTTTCGTGTCCATACTCTCCAAAATCTAGTCGTTGCTCCCGTGTTCTACCCATGGCATCCTCAGCATTCTTCAGTAGAACCACATTTCGATTGCTTCAAGTCTTTCCTTCATCTTTGATGATATTGTCCAGCATTCGCTGCCATATTGAAGAACTGACATCGCATAGCAATCCAGTACTCTCTTCCTTGTTTCTAGCGAAATTGTCCTGTTTCTTAATACTCTACTCAGCTCCCAGAATGCATCCTTGTGCTTTTGGATCTCAGGAATATAAATGTATAGAAACTGCTATGATCACAAAGTGAGTGCTCAGTTTATATATTGATTGTAATATGGAACTGATCCACCACTTTATATCCAGTATACTTCTGTTGAATCACATTTTGCTTACGTCAAGTCTTTCCTTCATCTTTGATGAGATTGTCCAGCATTCACTGCCATATTGAAGAACAGACACCGCATAGCAATCCAGTACTCTCTTCTTTGTATCTATCAAAAGTTTCCTGTTTCTTAATACTCTACTCAGCTTTTGGAATGCATCATTGTGCTTTTGGATCTCAGGAATATAAATGTATAGAAACTGCTATGATCACAAAGTGAGTGCTCAGTTTATATATTGATTGTAATATGGTACTGAACCCCCACTTTATATCCAGTATGTTTCTGTAGAACCACATTTCAGTTGCTTCAAGTCTTTCCTTCATCTTTGATGAGATTGTCCAGCATTCATTGCCACATTGAAGGACAGATATCACATAATAGTCCAGTACTCTCTTCTTTGTTTCCAGCGAAATTTTCTTGTCTCTCAATACTCTATTCAGTTTCTGGAATACATCCTTAGCCATGCCAATACACCTTCGGATCTCAGTGTCGCTCTTTCCAACCCCTGTTAGGACATTTCCCAGATATATAAATTTCTGTATCTACTTGATTTTAGTCTCCCCTACTTGGATTTGGCATCTTGGGCCTCACTTTTTACTGATTACCACGCATTCAGTTTCCTATAGTTTATACGTAGTCCTTTCTTACTACTTCCTGTAACTACTTCCTGTAGCTACTCCCATAGACATATTATACTTTCTTTGGAATCAGGCTGATCCCGGGTTTTTAAATCTGCCTTTCATCTGGTGCTTCAAAACCCAGCATTGAGATTTGCATCAAGATGAGGAGGAAACAGTTAAAAATTCAAATTTTAAGATAACTGAAAAAAATAGTAATTTTAAGTTTTAATTTGTATTGGGTTTAAAGTAACACAAAAACTGTGAATTTTTTTTTTTTTTTTTTATAAGCGTTTCACCCCGAGCAAGGCATGTCACTGCCACTACTGTGCAGGGGGCTACGTAGAGTGGAGAAAGGCTGATTAAATATAGGAAATAACAGAGGGTGGGTGATAGGCGGGTGAAGATACCGAGAATGAGGGTTGGGTAGATGAGAGTGTTGTGAGAATAGTTGGGAGTTAGTGTGATAGGAGGTGTCTATTGACCCTACATTTAAACATCTGGAGATTGTAACTGTCGGGAAAGCAGAGTTGTGGAAGGGAGTTCCACAGGCGGGAAGCGCGAGAAAAGAAGCTGTTGGAGTAGAATTTACGGTTACATCTTATTTGTTTAACTGTAAAAGGGTGGGACCTAGTTGCTAATCTAGTATCTCGTGTAAATTCGGGCTTAGGCGGCACCAGTGATCTAAGCTCATCGGAGCAGAAGCCATGAAAGTACTTGTAGAAGAGGCACAGGGAAGCTACATCACGCCGGTGTGAGAGCGGCTGCAGCCGGTCTGCCAAGTCAGTATCAACCACGTTACAGATCCTCCTTTGTATTTTGTCAAGAAGCCCAAGGAGAGCAGCAGGGGCACCCGACCAGATATGGCAGCAATATTCAATACACGGGCGGATGGTAGATTTGTATATGTGCAGAATAGTTTCAGGTGGGAAAAATTTCCGGGCCCTGCACAGGGAGCCGACTTTCATAGCAGCAGATTTGGCAATGGATTCAATATAGTCATTCCATTTGAGATCCGCCGAGAGTGTAAGGCCAAGGAGGCGTAGTATTTTACTCTTTGGGAGGCTAGCCTGTCCCATGCTAATGGGAGGTAGATGCGATTGTCTATGGTATGTTTTAAATTCTTTCCTTGAATCTTCTATCCACTCCTACACGTGCCTCCGTCTCTCTCTACTAAACTCAGTAAGCTATTTCTTCTTTCTCTACCGCTCCCCTTCCTCTACTGCTTGATAGTATTCCAGACAATAGAGACAAGACAATTTCCCTTCAACCATTCGCTAATATATTTGCGTTCAGTGACTTCAATGCCCATCATGTCAAGTGGCTGAAACACTGTCAACGATCTTGCTGGCATCCAAACGTTGAACATAAGCAAGTAGTGAATTTCCCCAGTAAACCTGAAGGACACGCTTCTCTTCCAGGTATCTTTCTTACTTCTATCCCTGACTCTTGCCATGCCATGCAGTTCTGCTCTCTTGACAACTCTGATCATGCCGTGGTGCCTGTAAATATTTCTTTCTACTCATCCCCCACCCAGAAATCTACCAGCAGAATGTCTTAGTGCTATCAACAAGCGGACCGGGACCCGTTTCGTGATTTCCTTTACGATGTCCCTTGAAACAAAGTTTTTAGTTTTCCTGTTCAAGACTGCACTTCTGAGGTTTTCTCCTGGGCGAAAGCCGGCATTGTTGCTTTCATCTCAGCTAGGAAATTCTGATTTAAAGTTTGTTTTTCTCCTTGATTCTCTCCTGCTTGCTCGGTTGTCATCACCCACAAAAATCACTTCTACCGGCTTTACCTGAACGACACATCTGATAAAAATAGGAGCCTCTTTGTCTCTGCTCGTAATGAGCGTAAGCGTGTCCTAAATGATGTTAAGCTGTTGTTTGTTGATAGAATGAAGCAACGTATAGCATCTTTGGTTTCAAAGGCTACTGGCTGCTCTGCCAGAGAGTGCGGAACAACGGAAAACGCTCTGTCTCTCTATTTAATCAATTCGAAGTCCTTACACACAGAGCAGTAATTATATATATATTATATATATATATTATATATGTATATATATATATATATATATATATATATATATATATATATATATACATAAACTTATTTATAAATAAAACTTTGTGTGTGTGTGTGTGTGTGTGTGTGTATCCATTACCTATAGACTCCGAAACGGCAGAACCGATTTTCTTGAAAATTTACACACTTGTACGATTAGCGTCTGCGAGTGTTCTTAGCTAGGTCTTGTGTCGAGGTACCCCGATAAATATCGAAAATCGAGAAGCGAAAATATCGGGTTTAGAAGGAGTGGTCCGATTTTAATCAAATTCCATACACTCATAGACAAAGACATTAAAATCAAAAATGAAAAATAAAAATAATCTTGAGGGGAATTACTATTAATATTTGATTAAATTCAGATTAATTTTGAAGGCTGCCCACATATTCTCCAAATTAGAAGTTGCTTTACTCTGATTGGTCCACATTGTACATACAACAATGCCTCCCTGATTAAAGGGGGTATGCTTGTTTTTAACCTTTTAGAACCATTCAATTTAAAATAAACCACATCACTTGACAAGACACAAGAAGTGTCGAAACAAAATAGCTACTTTTGTAGTGATATTATAACGTATCCATGTTATAATTTCTAAATAAATGTTATTAGCTCTACTTTGTATTGAGCACTTTTTAAAAAAATAATATTTCTTTGGACAAGAAATATTATTCCATCCATACGAACCCTATACTCGTATATATATATATATATATATATATATGGCATATATCAAGAGCCTATATATATATATATATATATATATATATATATATATATATATCAAATGCCATATATATATATATATATATATATATATATGGCATATATCAAATGCCTTATATACATCTGGCATTTATCAAGAGCCTAATATATATATATATATATATGTATATGTATATATATATATATATATATATATATATGCCATATATCAAGAGCTTAATATATATATATATATTTATGCCAATTATCAAGAGCCTAATATATATATATATATATATGGCATTTATCAAGAGTCTAATATATATATATATGCCATATATCAAGTGCCTAATATATATATGGCATACATGAAGAGCCTAATATATATATATGGCATATATGAAGATCCTATATATATATATATATATATATATATATATATATATATATTAGTCTCTTGATATAAACAGCGAAGATCAAGTTGTTGCTCTAGATATCTCGAAAACATTTGACAAGGTTTGGCATGTGGACCTTCTGTACAAGCTCCAGAACTACGCTGTTTCTGGACGGTTGTTTGATTTCATCGAATCGTGAAATGAATGTCGTTTTGAACGGGCAAGCTTCTAGATCACCAGCACGGGCGTCTCTCAAGTTTCTCTCCTAGGCACTACGCTTTTTCTGATCTTCATCAATGATCTTTCTGATGTAATCAGTTCAGAAGTAGGCATCTATGTAGATGACACCACGATTTACTTCCGTCCGAATTGAAAACCTGCCAAGGCTCTCAAAATAAACCTGGCTGCTGCTATTCAAATTGACCTCCAATCTGTGATTGAAGGGGGTCAAACTAGTTCGTAAATTTTAATGCTTCCAAAATGAAGCTGCTCTCCTTTAACGACTACAGAGAAACTTTCCTATTTACCATCAGAAAGGATTTTGCTAGTCTCTTAGAGAACAACACACTGCACCTTCTTGGCTTCACTCTCCCGAATTACTTCAAATAGAATGACTACATCGAATATATAGTTGTGTCTACTGCTAATAAGTTTTTCACGTCGAAATCCAATTTGCACATTTATAAATCTACTAGTAGTATAGCCAGGCGTTGCTCGGGTGTAATGAAAGCTTTAAAATTAATCCATGGTCTTTTTGAAGGCTAAATAAGTTCTCTGAGTAAATGGTATCATGGCTGAGACTAAGAATTACAATTATACCTACTTAGAGCCAAACCCGAAGCAAAAACTAAAATAAAAGGGCTGAAAAAATACAGACATACAGGCAGATAAACAGACACACACACAAACATTTTGCCTTTTATATATATATATTATCAATTTTCTCCTCTTTTGTAAGAACTGCAACCTTGAAACTTCTGAATATCGTTTCTTATGTTTTTGTCTATGAGTGTATGAAATTTGATTAAAATCGGACCACTCCTTCTATAACCCGATTTTTTCGATTATCGATTTTCGATATTTATCGAATATATTGACACAAAACATAGCTAAGAACACTCGCAGACGCTTATAGTACAACTGTATAAATTTTCAAGAAAATCGGTTCAGCCGTTTCGAAGTCTATACGTAACGGACACACACAGACACACACACACACAAAGTTTAGATCATTTGACAGCGCATTGAATACTGTTGCCATATCCGGTCAAGTGCTCTTGCTATTCATCTTGAGGTCCTCGACAAAATCCAAAGGGGAATCTGCAATATAATCGATCCTGCCTTAGCAAACCACTTCAGTCACTTCCCTCAGTCTTTTCTACAAGTATTTGCATGGCTACTGCTCTGACGATCTTACTTCCCTTGCTCTCCGACCACATGAATTTACGCATGCTACTAGATTAGATGCAAGTGCTCACCCTTTTGCTGTCGAGGTAGTTAAATGTAATCTCCTCTTCCGCTCTGACAGTCACTTTTCTCGCATTTTCCATTTACTCACTTTCGTTTACTTGCTTCCATGATAGCTGCAGTATCGAAAAGTTAAAATGCTATCTGCTATCCCCTTCATTCCAATTCTTCTCTTATACTTTCTTATACATCACCTGCATCTTGTTTCTTTTTCTTTCATTGTAAGCCTCCCCCCTGCAGACCAATGGCGGTTCTGCCTTGTTTGGGGTGAAATGGCTTTTTAAAATCATTTCACCTCAAGCAAGTCAGTACTGCTATTGGTGTGCAGGGGGTCACAGTGAGAGAAGAGGGGGGAAATGGGGTACGGGGGATGTCGAAGAAAGGGTAAGAGAGAGAGAAAGAGAGAAAGAGAGAGAGATATGAGTGTGAAGGAGATAGAAGAAGGCAATTGACGTTGCACTTAAATCTTTGGAGATTGTATCTATCAGGGAAGCAAACATGCGGAAAGGAGTTCCACGGGCGAGAAAAGAAACTAATAGAGTAGAAGTAGTGGTTACATTTGCCTATTTTGACGGTAAAAGTGAAGAATCGCCAAAATTTTGTAAATCGGGGAAATTAATTTTATTTCTTCAAAATTCCAAGGAATCAAAGTTAAATTGAAAGGTTTTGTGTGTTAAGTTTTTGAAGTCTCGTAGAGTTTGTGATTTGAAGAACTCAATTTTTGGCTTGAATTGGAATTTCGGCCCAAATTCTCCTGCCTCCCATAAGCATGGACCAAGCGAGTCTCCCTGAGAGCAATACACTGCGCCTTCTCGGCCTTACCCTCTCTTCTGATCTCAAGTGGAACCACTATATTGAATCAATAGCTAAATCCACTGCTAGGAAGGTTGGGTCACTGTGTCGGGCCAGGATGTTTTTCCCGCCTGAATCCATCCTGCATATATACAAATCAACCATTCGTCCGTGCATGGAGTACTGCTGCCATATATGGTCAGGTGCCCCCCCCCCCCCCTGTTCATCTCAGTGTTCTTGACAGTCTCCAAAGGAGAATCAGTAATGTGATAGGTACCGACTTGGCGGCTCGACTCCAGCCACTTTCCCACTGACGGGATGTGGCTTCCCTTTGTCTGTTCTATGAATACTTTCATGGCTTCTGCTTCAACGAACTTAAGTCACTGGTGCCTCTGTAACAGGTGTTTACTCGTGCAACCAGATTGGCAACTGGGTCCCACCCATTCACAGTTAGATCAACCAAATGCAGACAACAATTCTACTCCTGCAGCTTCTTTTCTCGCACTTCCCGTCTGTGGAACTCGCTTCCATATTCTTGCTTTCCTGACGGCTACAACCTCCAGGAATTTAAATGCAATGTCAATACTCTAGTTCTTTCTTCACCGTCCTGTATATCCTTTCCTTTCTCTCCACCTTTGCAACTGTCATCACACTTGTATTCCCTTCCTTCTCTTGCTCCTTTCTAACCGGTTCGTCTTTCTCTTCACTCTCTTCTAATTAATCTTTTTACTCTTATGTAGCTCTCTGCACATCAGTGGCCTTACCGCCTTGCTCGGGGTGATACGATTAATATATATATATCCATTTGACTCTAGTTCTTTCCTCACCGTCCTGTATATCCTTTCTTTTCTCTCCACCTTTGCAACTGTCATCACACTTGTATTCCCTTCCTTCTATTTCTCCTTTTTAACTGGTTCGTCTTTTTCTTCACTCTCTTCTATCTAATCTTTTTACTCTTACGTAGCCCCCTGCACATCAGTGGCGTTACCACCTTGCTCGGAATGATATGATTAAAAAAATTGTTCATTTGGCCGGAATTAGACTTTATAGCCTGAATCAGAGTTAAGGTCGTATTTTAAAGTTTCATGGAGTGAAATGAGAAATTCAAAGTTCTCTCTTCAAATTTATCATTGTTGTTTTCTAAGCTAGCGAACCAATTCCGTTAAGTGCCATGCGTGATACACTGATTTCCATCGTTTATCTCCTCGAATCTCATCTATTTTTCTGTTCTTCGACATCCCTTGTAACTCGTTTATTTTTCTCTCATTGTAACTTCCTGCGCATCAATGACGGCCCTGAGTTGCTCTTAGGTGAAATTATTTAAAAAATGTATTATAAAATATTCTCTTAAAAATTACACATTAATTCTCGATACTGTTGTCATATCTGGTCAGGCACCCCTGCTGTTCATCTCAGTGTTCTTGACAGGCTCCAAAAGAAAAATCTCTAATGTCATCGGTCCCGACCTGACACATTGACTCCAGCTACTTTCTCACCAGCGGGATGTGGCTTCCTTCTGTCTATTCTACAAATATTTTCATGGCTTCTGCTCCGAAGAACTTAGGTCACTGATGCCCACCCCGCAAGAATTTACTCGTGCAACCAGATTAGTTACAAGGTCCCACTCTTTTACAGTTAAAGCAATCAAATGCAGGTGACAATTCTACTCCATCAGCTTCATTTCTCGCAGTTCCCACCTGTGGAATTCCCTTCCGTATGTTTGCTTTCCTGACGGCTACTACCCCCAGGAATTTAAATGCAATGTCAATTCCCATCTCTTATCCACTTGACTCCAGTCCTTTCTACATCATTCCGTGTATCTTGTTCTTTTCCTTTCTCTCTACCTTCACAACTGGATTCACACCTGTGTTTCCAGCCCTTTCGCTGACACCTCTAGTAACTGGTTCGTCTTTCTCTTCACTCTCCTCCTGCCTAAACTTTTACTCTATTATGTAGACCCCTAAGCATCAGTGGCGGTACCGGCTTGCTTGGAGTGAAACGATTAAAAAAAAGTAACGAACACAGTAAAGTTGCATGAGAGATTGTTAGGGCGCCGCCCTTATTTGACTACATAATGGACTGTTCCCATTGCTATATATAGCAATGGTGGATTCTCTCAGGAAGAGTCGTACAGAGTCGCTGGACGACTCTACGACACTGTTAGATCTCTGCCTTCGGGTAGAGGGCGCTCTCTGTTTCGGAGCAGAGAGCATTAACCCAGTCGTGGTTCCGCCGAAGGGTAGAAGCACGACTGGGGAATAATAGACAGACATTTTTTGGCCGGGCCATATGGCCCGGAAATCCCAGTCAAAACTGACCATGTGTCATATGTTGCCCTTACTGGGAGGGACAGCTAAATAATGAGTCGTACAGAGTCGCTGGACGACTCTACGACACTGTCAGCTCTCTGCTTTCGGGCGGGGGGCGCTCTCTGCTTCCGAGCAGAGAGCAGTAACCCAGTCGTGGTTCCGCCGAAGGGTAGAGACACGACTGGGCAAAAATAGACAGATATTTTTTGGCTGGGCCATATAGCCCGGAAATCCCAGTCAAAACTGACCATGTGTCACATGTTGCCCTTACTGGGAGGGACAACTCAATAATGAGTCGTATAGAGTCACTAGACTGACGACTCTAAGACACTGTCAGCTCTCTGCCTTCGGGTAGAGGGCGCTCTCTGCTTTCGAGCAGAGAGCAATAACCCAGTCGTGGTTCCGCCGAAGGGTAGAAGCACGACTGGGCAAAAATAGACAGACATTTTTTGGCCGGGCCATATAGCCCGGAAATCCCAGATATAAACTGACCATGTGTCATATGTTGCCCTTACTGGGAGGGACGATTAAATAATGAGTCGTACGAGAGTCGTACGGAGTCGTACAAAATCGTATAGAGTCACTTGAGAGTCAGTGCAAGTCAGTGAAGGAGTTAGTCACACTTCCGGTGGCGTAGCGGAAGTAATTACGTATACACACGTCTTACGACGGATTGGACTGTTGTATCTTTTCTATTGTAAATATCACTAATCACTTCTGTACATACTAACCGTCTTTCCGCGGAATACAACATATTCTGATTCTGTTGTTGAATTATTCATTTATACTTGGCGACATAACAATAAAGGACATACAGACAGATAAACAGACACACACACAAACATCTTGCCCTTTATATATATATATATATATATATATATATATATATTATCGATTTTCTGCACTATTGTAAGAACTGCAACCTTGAAACTTCTGAATATCGTTCCTTATGTCTTTGTCTATGAGTGTCTCAAATTTGATTAAAATCGGACCACTCCTTCTATAACCCGATTTTTTCGATTATCGATTTTCGATATTTATCGGGGGTACCTCAACCTAATAGAGATAAAAGTCAAAGTTCCTAGATAAATTCAGTGTTTTTTGTCTCGAGGACTTTTGTCTAGCTTTTTGACTTTCCAGTAACCCGAAGATATATCTACTTTTTTGATAATTCATTGTGGTTTTCATCTTATAAAACTTGTGATAAACATTAAGTAGCAGAAATGCTGGGATGTCGTTAAATTTACCAATCTAACCCAACCGAAACTGGATGCTTGTCGCCTGCACGCTTTCCTTTCAGCAAATTAAAGCTTATCACAAAATATAAAGGTGAGACCAAAATATTCATTCCAATGTGACAGAAATTCAAATGACACACTGATGTAGTTAACTACGAACAAAACATGCTTATCTGACGACAGCCAGCTTGACTTGTAAAACCTATTCAGTGTCAGGTAGAAATGATCGGTAAATTTTTGTTTGTTCCCCGAAGGCCTTTACCGTTTCAAATCTTTCCAAAACATCTATATTTCCGTGCGAATGTAAATGTTGAACTCAAATCGATAATTGTTTGTTGACGACACCTACCTTTTTTCAAGTTTACAACCAGAAAAATATCGAACTTCTTTTCGCTGTTTATCTCACCCCGTAACCTCGTTTCAAAAAATGTTATTCACTGCAGAATGACTTCACGCGTAGTTTGGCGATTTTTTGACTAATTTACTTCCTTTTCGCAACTACTACGCGGAAACTGAGTTCCGAACCCAAACAAATCGTGGAGTATTTGCTCAAAGAAAGTAAACAGTCCGAAATAAGTCTCCTACGCCGCGAGTCATTCAGCGGTGAATCAGATATGAGAACGGTGGTAAGGGGTGTGATATAGTCCTATATTTTTCTGGTCGATAACAGGAAAAAAGGTAGGTTTCTTCAATAAACAATTATCGATTTGAGTTCACCATATACATTTCGGAAGTTTAGGAAAGATTTGACGGGGTAAAGGCCTTCGGGGAACGAAACAAAAATTTACCAACTGATCAATATTCGTCGAAAAAATGTGGTATCGACCGTATTTAGTAATGTTTAATATTTGTATTAAGAATAGAACGGTGTGTCAAATGAACGGTTTATTTCTTAGTCGGTAATTTTATTGTTTTTAAAAAGTTTAATTATTCTAGTTCTACAGACCATGCCTTTTCTGGATATTTCAGTTTTAGTTATTTCATTTGTAATAAAACCCAAACTGATGAAACTGAATTTATGCATTCACTTTTTTCTTGGGAACTGAAAAGAAGAGTATTAAGCATTATTCTCGTAATTAAAGAGTCTATTAAATAGTGTCTAACATGTTTGTTGTCAATTCTGGTATAACATTATAATTAACTAACTTTTTAGAATCGTGATACATGACCACAGCTTATGGTGATCTACTAAAATGTACTGGGCAAAATATTTTAACTTTTAATTAACGTTATATATTTTTTTTTAATCATTTCACCCCGAGCAAGGCAGAAACGCCACTGATGTGCAGGGGGTTACATAAATGTAAACAGATTAATTAGAAAAGAGTGAGGAGTACAAACTAGTTAGAAAGGAACAATAGAAAGCAGGTGCGATGACAGATGCATAGGTGGAGAGAAAGGGAAGGTTATACAGGGGAGGGGAGAGAGCTAGAGTCCAGTGGTTAGTAGATGAGTATTGACTTTGCATTTAAATTTCTGGAGGTCGTAGCCGTCAGGAAAGCAAGAATACGGGAGCGAGTTCCACAGGCGGGAAGTGCGAGAGAGGAAGCTGCAGGAGTAGAATTGTCGTCTGCGTTTGGCTAACCTGACTGTGAATGGGTGGGACCCAGTTGCCAGTCTGGTTGCACGGGTAAACACCTGTTGAGGAGGCATCAGTGACTTAAGCTCATCCGAGCAGAAGCCATGAAAGTATTTATAGAAGAGACAGAGGGAGGCCACATTTCGACGATGGGAAAGTGGCTGCAGACGAGTCGCCAGATCAGTACCTATCACATTACAGACTCTCCTTTGGAGCTTGTCAAGAACACTGAGGAGAACGGCAGGGGCACCTGACCATAAATGGCAGCAGTACTCCATGCACGGACGGTTGGTTGACTTGTATATCTACAGTTTTTTTTTATATCTACATATCTTTTGTAAGTAGATATGAAGCAGTAAACGAGATGCTTAATGTTTATTGAATTGCCCTTGTACCAAACATAACCAAACTTCCTACAACTCACAGGTTTTATCCAAAATTATCAAACGTTTATCAGAAAGTGGATTTGTGGTAGAATAAAAGTATACATTTTGTATGTTTAAATAGAAATTCATTAATGGAAAAGAATAACATGAATTGGTAGAAGTTAATGTTCAATGAGAAGCAGTATTAAGAAGTTAAGGGTATCTAGAGTTCGTAGTAGTCACTTGCAAGAGTGAGTTTATGTGTACGTAGGCAGGAACGTATGTATGTATGTATGTATGTATCTATGTATGTATGAGCGTTTGTTGGGTAGCAATGTCTTTGAAGTTATCGCTCAGGGTGAATGGTGAAAAGTAAGGAGGTGAGAGAGAAAGATAGAAACAATAATAGCGATCGCTTGACGTTTGTCAAGGGTACGTGTTAAGGGTACGTGTTAATTACGCTCGTCATCATATCTCTCTGGCAACGGTCGTCTTGTCCAGTCTTTTATATTGTTTGTAGGTCATTTGGGAATTTACTCCCGGATATGATTCTGGCCTTTCTATTTTGTGTTTAGATGTTTCCTAGTTTCCTATTGGACGAAAACATTTCGCATCGAGGTGTGAAATTTCGCGAGTTTTGGGTATGTTTAGCAAAGTTCGTAAATTCGAGAAAATTCGTTAATTTCTAACAAAATCAATGAGTCAGTGCTTAGCATTTAAATGTTTAAATCTAAAACTTGTTTTGTTCTATACAGATATCTGATCTTTGGTCACAGAATTTAAACTTTTGATTGAAATAGCATAGGCGTAGGTATGAACCAGAGACGCATTATATCAACATATGATACCTTCTTCTTCTATGTGCCCTGTCCCTACAAGAAGTAGGCGATCATGGTTCTCCACGTCTCCCTACTCCTGGTGGCTCTTAGTATGTTTTCTCCTGTTACACCTCGCAACCCCCGTTCCGTCATCCACCTGATCAGGCCCTGCAAATATGTTATCCGCTGCCTTCCTCTGTCTCTTTTTCCTTCTATCTGGCCTGTCAGTATCAGGTTCTCCAAGCCCTCCTTTCTCATTGCATGTTCAGGAACTTCAGTTGTCTCTTCCTGATGCCCACTATTAATTTCCTTTTCGTTGCCATTCTTTCCAACACCACGTCGTTGCTCGCATGCTCGGTCCACGATATCCGCAGCATCCTTCTGTAGATCCACACTTCCACTGCTTCAAGTTTTGTCCTAATTTTTTAAAATGAAATGAATAAGTGAAAATTGATTTCCTTTTTATGATGTCAAATGATTAAATTGAGAGCATGAACAACTCTGACTCTTTAAGATCGTCAAAAGAACATACTGCTTGACACAACAGGCTTACAATGTAAGCCTGAGTATTGAACTATCGCAGCAGATAGCCTCTAATCAAAGCTAATGCATGATTTTAGTTAAACTTTTTACGACTCACTAGTATTCCGCTTGCGATCGTGGCCCATAGTTTGAGAAACGCTGCTCTAAAAAAAAATCCAGATGCTTGCAAACTATGTCTGTCAGTTAAATGCCATACGTGATACACGCTTGGGCGATCATGTCTCGAAAGAGACATGACTGACTGGGCAGAAGATTATCCCGCAGTAGGTTGCCATTGCTTTCTGCGGTAGACTGGTTGCCGACCAAGGCTATAGAACCCAATCTGTCCTGCTATTTGACTCATAGCTAGAGGGGAAAGAAATGTATTATATTATTATGTAGTAATTAGTGGGGGATCGGTTTCCTATTGTTATGAAGTAATAAACTGATCCCCCACTTTATGACTTGTAGAACGTTAATCATGATTGCAACTATTATATTCAGTCAGTCAGTTAAATGCCATACGTGATACACGCTTGGGCGATCATGTCTCGAAAGAGACATGACTGACTGGGCAGAAGATTATCCCGCAGTAGGTTGCCATTGCTTTCTGCGGTAGACTGGTTGCCGACCAAGGCTATAGAACCCAATCTGTCCTGTTATTTGACTCATAGCTAGAGGGGAAAGAAATGTATTATATTATTAGTAGTAATTAGTGGGGGATCGGTTTCTTATTGTTATGAAGTAATAAACTGATCCCCCACTTTATGACCAGTAGAAGCCTTAATCATGATTGCAACTATTATATTCAGTCAGTCAGTTAAATGCCATACGTGATACACGCTTGGGCGATCATGTCTCGAAAGAGACATGACTGACTGGGCAGAAGATTATCCCGCAGTAGGTTGCCATTGCTTTCTGCGGTAGACTGGTTGCCAGCCAAGGCTATAGAACCCAATCTGTCCTGTTATTTGACACATAGCCAGAGGGAGAAGCGATGTATTATATTATAACGTAGTAATTAGTGGGGGATCAGTCTATTACTTCATTACAATAGAAAACCGATCTCCCATTTTATGAGCAGTAGAAGCCTTAATCATCATTCCAACTATTATATTCAGTCAGTCAGTTAAGTGCCATACGTGATATACGCTTGGGCGATCATGTCTCCAAAGAGACATGACTGACTGGGCAGAAGATTATCCCGCAGTAGGTTGCCATTCTTTTCTACGGTAGACTGGTTGCCAGCCAAGGCTATATAACCCAATCTGTCCTGTTATTTGACTCATAGCCAGAGGGAGAAGCGATGTATTATATTATTACGTAGTAATTAGTGGGGGATCAGTTTATTACTTCATTATAATAGAAAACCGATCTCCCATTTTATGAACAGTAGAAGCCTTAATCATCATTCCAACTATTATATTCAGTCAGTCAGTTAAGTGCCATACGTGATACACGCTTTGGGCGATCATATCTCTTTCGAGACATGACTGACTGGGCAGAAGATTATTCCGCAGTAGGTTGCCATTGCTTTCTGCGGTAATTGGTTGCCAGCCAAGGCTATAGAACCCAATCTGTCCTATTTTTTAACTCATAACTGAAGGGAAGAGACGGATTAGTACCTTTCCCAAGGGTATTTGTACGTAAGTAAATGCAAGGAATTCTACTGGAATTCGAACTCGGCTCCCCAAATTGTCGTTCCGAGCGAATATCAACTGCACCACAACGCACATCGCAAACTATGTAGTGAGTGCAAATAAAGGAAATACACAGAAGATACATTTTTCAACATTACGTTTAAGTAGATTATATATAAGCCGTTCTCCGTACAGACATTTAAGACAGCTAATATCCGGCGACTGTTAGCAACAACGGCGTAAAGGGGACAGTTTTTCCTAAAATCTGTCCCTCGCCCGGGAAGGAACGACATGAGCAACGGGTGTCTCTGGACCGTTACTCTGCGACTGTGTGTAACAAATAAAGGATTACCTTGGGGACATGGAACGTCAGGACGTTAAACAACTGCGCACAACTAGAGAATGTCAAGCAGGAAATGAACAGACTGAAAATCAATATTCTGGAAATATGCGAAACAAGATGGCCAAATAATGGCGACTTCAACAGCGGCAACCATAGGATAATATACGCCGGAGGCAAAAATAATGAAAAACGAGTTGGCTTAATACTGGACAAAGAAATGAAGAAATGTGTTTTGGGATACTGCCAGTTCTCCGAAAGAATTCTCCTGGTCAAATTGAAAGAGAGACCGTTCAACATAGCAATTGTAATCATCTATGCACTAACAACACAAAGCACCGAGGAAGAAATAGAATCTTTTTACTCCACTCTAGACAAGGCCAAGTCTCAATGTGAAAGCCAAGAAATCAGAATCATCATGGGAGATTTGCCAAAGTAGGCAAGGAGAGAGAAGGTATGATAACTAGCAACTTTGGTTTAGAAATCCGCAACGAACGAGGAGAATAATGGGTCCAATGGTGCATAGCAAATGACCAGGTAACAAGTAACACTTGGTTTCAAGTCCACCCACGACATCTATGGACATGGAGAAGCACAGAAGATGAAAAACCAGATAGACTATATAACCATAAACAGCAGATTTAGAAATGCAGTGGTTCAAAGCAAAGCATATCCAACCGCTGACTGTGGAAGCGACCACGTCCCAGTCATCTGCAAACTAAAGGAGATTGAAGAAGCCTAGTGCAGCACCAATAAAACACACTCGTGAATGACCTCAACCTACAGAAATAATACACTAACAACGTGAAAATCAAATACGAAGAACAAATTGGAAAACGACACTCGAAATGGGACTCACTAAAGGAAGCAATAGTGACATCAGCAAACAACATTGCTCCAAAGGAAATCAGGCGCAGATGAAAAAACGAGTGGATGACTGAAGAGATTCTAGACATGATGCAAAGGAAACAGAAAATGATATCAAGACATGGAATGGAGTACAAGGAACTACACAAGGAAATAAGAAGAAAATGTAGACAGGCTAAAGAGAAATGGCTCAATGACAAATGTGCAGAAGTAGAGAGATTGAGCAGGACGAATAAAGCAGACATACATAAAGAAATAAAAGAACTGACAGGACAAAAAACCTGCTCTTCAACAGGATGTATAAAATCAAAGGATGGAACAATCATTTTGGAGAAAAAGGAAATACTCCAACGAGGGGAAGAATATATAAAAAATCTTTTCCACGACAAGAGAGAGCAACCAATAATATGCAAAGATGAGGACGGACCGGAAATATTAAAGTGTGAAGTGGAATCTGCAATAGCCAAACTGAATAGAAACAAAACAGCTGGACCAGACGGCATAGTCACAGAACTGCTGATAGCCCTGGAAGAATTTGGTATAGAGAAAATTACAGAAATAATAAATGAAATTTACAATATTGGTGTCATACCAGATGACCTCAGCAAGTCTATCTTCATAGCATTACCTAAGTAGCCAGAAGCAAACGAGTGCGAACTCCACAGAACCATCAGTTTAATGAGCCATATAACAAAACTGATCGTCCGAATCCTGATGAATAGAGCGAGGAGCAGAATCAGGCCAGAGATAGGACAAGAACAGTGCGGTTTCGTCAAAGACACTAGAACAAAGAATGTCATATTTATGATTAGAATACTCTCTGGAACGGCAATACAAATAAAGAAGGACATATACCTGTGCTTTATTGATTATGCAAAGGCGGTTGACAAAATACGCCACAAAGAATTGATGGAGATGCTCGGCAGCCTTGACATATTTGAGAAAGACTTAAGAGTAATTGTATATGGACAGGTGCTGAATTCAGCAGATATACAAAGATAGAAAAGAGCGTAAGACAAGGATGTGTCTATTCACCGGATCTGTTCAAATTGTACAGCGAGAATATTTTGAGGACCCTAGAAGTTATGCCTGGATTTGTCATCGGAAACTACAATTTAAACAACCTAAGGTACGCATATTATACAGTGCTGATAGCAGACAGAGAAAGGAAACTACAAGACCTCCTACAGAAGGTAGCCGAAGAGAGTGATAATAAACTGAAAAAAAAAAGCCCAAATGCATGATCATCATTAAAAAGGGCAGCCCAATATGCCAAATACAGGTCGGGGATACTAAAATCAAGCAGGTACAAAAATTTAAATACCTGGGAAGTGTTCTAACAGAAGACGGAAAGTGCGACACAGAGATCCGAAGGCGAATTGGCATGCTGAAAGAAGCATTCCAGAAGTTGAGTAAAGTATTAAGAAACAGGACAATTTTGCTAGAAACTAAGAAGAGAGTACTGGATTGCTATGTGATGTCAGTTCTTCAATATGGCAGTGAATGTTGGACAATATCATCGAAGATGAAGGAAAAACTTGAAGCAACTGAAATGTGGTTCTACAGAAGGATGCTGCGAATATCATGGATCGAGCATGTGAGCAATGATGAGGTTTTGGAAATGATGGAAACGAAAAGGAAAGTAATACTAAGCATTAGGAAGAGACGGCTGAAGTTCCTGGGACATGCAATGAGGAAAGAGGGCTTGGAGAACATGATACTAACAGGCCAGATAGAGAGAAAAGAGTAAAGGGAAAGCAGCGGATAACATATTTGAAGGACCTAATTAGGTGGATGATGGAACGAGGGTTGCATGGAGTAACAGGAGAAGGCGTGCTAAGAGCGGCCAGGGATAGGGAGACGTGGAAAGCCATGATTGCCTACGTCCTGAAGGGACAGGGAACATAGAAGAAGAATATATATGCCAACTGTTTATAAGAAATTATAATGTGGGTATAAAATGGGGGATCAATTCTATATTATAATCAATATATAAACTGATCCCTCATTTTGTGACCATACTAGTTTCTATACATTTATATTCTAGATTTATGGGCTTGAGCTAGTGGATGGCAGAGCGGGGTTTGGTTGGTGTAACAGGAGAAAGCGTGCTAAGAGCGGCTAGGGATAGGGAGACGTGGAAAGCCATGATCGCCTATGTCCTGAAGGGACAGGGCACATAGAAGAAGAAGAATATAGCAGCTATGACGTTGTGCAGTGGCATAAAAATAGTATCAGTAGGAGCACTTAACAAACCGAGTATCAGCAGAAGCTCTCGAGATATAAGTGAGTTTGAGTGAGTTTTGTTTAACGTCATATCAGCCTCTGTGTAAAATGGTAGGTTGTAGCTTGTATACTATCTCCGGCGTTAATACAGCCAACATGTAATAAAATTGCTGTATGATTGTCATTATTCATAAGATGTTGAACTGTGCCTCCTCCATCATTAAGAGAGTTTGTTGTCATTGAATAGATATACGGTTGCATAATCTCCAAATTGGACGAGAAGAGCTCGTTTGAAAGAGTTAGGTTTACACTAGATTCAACAATGTAGACACTGGTCCTATTAAAACTAGAGTAAAAATAGATTTAAACTAGATATGAAAAAGTAGACATAGGTTTCGTTTGCCAGAGATTCGAAAAGGACACCCATAGGTTTGGTTTGTCAGAGATTCATAAAAGGCACCCGTAAGTTTGGTTTGCCAAGATTCATAAAACACACTCAAATGCTTGGTTTGCATAAGATTCATAAAGGACAAGAACTATTTTTTTGAGAGATTCATAGGTTTGCTTTGTTAGAGATTCATAAAGTACTTCCCTGGGTTTCATTCTGGGCACTCATAGGTTTGGTTTGTGAGAGATTCATAAAAGGCACCCATAAGTTTGGTTTGTGAGCGATTCATAAAGTTTACCCATAGGTTTTGTTTTTTAGAGATTCATAAAGAGCACCCAACTATTTGATTTGTCAGATATTCAAAAAGAGAACCCGTAAGTTTGGTTTGCCAAGATTCATAAATGGCACTCAAATGTTTGGTTTGCCCAAGATTCATAAAGGGCACCCATAGGCTTTGTCTTTTGAGACAAATAAAGGACACTAATAGGTTTGGTTTGCCCAAGATTAATAAAGAGCACTTATAGGACTGGTTTGCCCAAGATTCATAAACGGCACCCATAGATTTGGTTTGTCAGAGATTCATAAAGGGTATCGATAGGTTTGGGTTGCTCGAGATTCATAAAGGGCACCCGCAGGTTTGGTTTTTGTTCGATTCATAAAGAGCACTAATAGGTTTGGTTTGCCCAAGTTTCATAAAGGCACTCATAGGTTTGGTTGGGTAAAAATTAATAAATCGTTCACATTTAGTTGTGTTGTATGTGTCTGCTAAAATCACATCAGATTGTATATAATGAGACGTGTACATTGATCTAAACCTACTTATAAATGGAACTTTGTGTGTGTGTGTGTGTGTCCGTTACCTATAGATTCCGAAACGGCTGAACCAATTTTCTTGAAAATTTACACAGTTGTACTATAAGCGTCTGCGAGTGTTCTTAGCTAGGTTTTGTGTCGAGGTACCCCAGATAAATATCGAAAATCGTTAATCGAAAAAATCGTGTTATAGAAGGAGTAGTCCGATTTTATTTTAGTTTTTGCCTCGGGTTTGGCTCTAAGTAGGTATAATTGTAGTTCTTAGTCTCAGCCACGATACCATTTACTCAGAGGACTTATTTAGCCTTCAAAATTAAGTTTACGACGAAAAAAACTAATTTGATATCGATACCAGGAAATCAAAATTTGATTTACATCCATTCATTTTTCTTTCAGTCTACGGTTTCGCTTTAACTGGAAACAACTATTGCTTTTTAATCTTTCGTGCCAACGTCCAAAGAGTCTGAACTCCAGGACCATGGATTAGTTTTAAAGCTTTCATTACACCCGAGCAACGCCGGGCTATACTGCTAGTCTTTGTATATTTGTATCGCGTTGTATTTGTATGCTCTTCGCGTGCTTCTCTCTTGCTCAATACTATACTAATATTTTTTTCTCGTCTCACAGCAGGCGTGAAAGGTTTATGCTTTCAGTTCTCGTAATTCTGAATAATGGAATTCAATGTACAAGAACCAGCTGAAAAGTTCATAGACTAATCAAGATACAAATGGATGCAGACACACCATTTGGTCAATTAAAAGTCATGCAAGTGTACCAGAATGCAACACTTTTGGTACACTTGCAACAATTCACAACTAGCCATCAACGCTGACGACACCACCATTTACTCTCGCCTCTGTAAGAAATCTGCCCAGGCTTACAAAGCAAAACATGCTGCTGCTCTAGATAATGATCTCCAATCTGCGTTGGACTGGGGCAAAATGGCTTCCAAAACAAAGCCACTTTCCGTTAATCCCCATAGTCAAACTTTCCTACACTGCGCCTCCTCGGCTTCACTCTCTCATCCGACCTCAAGTGGAACGGCTACAACGAATCACTAGCTAGAGTTACTGTCTGGAAGGTCGGGACGAGGTGCCGGACAAGGAACCTTTTCTCGTCAGAATCTATCTTGCACATATACAAGCTTACCATTCGTCTGTGCATTAAATACTGTTGCCATATCTTCTCGAGCGTTCTAATATTCGTCTCGGGAGTGCTTGACAAAATTCAAAGGACGGTCTGCAATGTAATCGATCCCGATTTGGCAGCTCGACTTCATTCACTTTCTCACCGACGGATGTGGCTTCCTTCTGTTTTTTTTTTTCTACAAATATTTTCACAACTTCTCCTCTGACGATCTTATCTCCCTGGCGCTCCCTCTACACGAATTTACTTTTGCTATCAGACCGACAATTAGGTCCCACTCTTTTACAGGAAACAGTCAAATTTAATCGCCACTTCTACTCTATCAATTTCAGTTTGAGTTTTGTTTAACGACATACCAACCTCTGTAGCTTATTTCATGCCGAAAAGGCGGGGTTTTAAGATATATTTTAAATGTTTGTTTATAGTGAGAAGGTTGATTTTGTCAAATTTTGATAAAATTATTTTTTTTTATTTTAGAAAACCGAAGATGTTTTCTAAATTTGTAATAAAATGTATTGCTGGTAATAATTTTTTTCCTTCAAAATGTATATTTACTATAAAAGTCCATTTTTATGTATATATTTCTATAAAAGTCTATTTTTATACTTTTGTAGTGTTTTGATTCCAGTTTGGGAGGTAAGTATTTGAACATAGCTGGGACCCTAACAGGTGCTACCACTCCGGGTCAAAGTGGACCTGTGAAAAATAGCAATTAAGAGGTGGTTCCATGCTCTTCACAACCTCCCAAATTCATTCTATCTTTCCTAGAAATATTTCCACGACTTCTGCTCTGACGATCTTATCTCCTTGGTGATCTCTCTACACGAAGTTATTTTTGCCACTAGACCGACAATTAGGTCCCACACTTTTACAGGAAAAACAGTCAAATGTAACCGTTACTTTTACTCTATCAATTTCAGTTTAAGTTTTGTATAACGACATACCAATCCCTGTAGGTATTTAATGCCGAAAAGGTGGGGGTTTAAGTTATTTTTTTAATGTTTGGTTATATTGAGCGGGTTGATTTTGTCAGATTTTAATTAATTTTTTATTTTATTTTATTTTATTTTATTTTATTTTATAAAACTTAAGATGCTTTCTAGTTTTGTGATAAAATGTATTGCTGGCAATATTTTCTTTTCCATTAAAAATATATTATGATAAAAATTTTTCCTTTAAAAATGAGTTGTTGATAATATTTTTCCTTCAAAAATGTCAGTCAGTCAGTTAAGTGCTATACGTGATACACGCTTTGGGCGATCATGTCTCTTTCGAGACATGACTGACTGGGCAGAACATTAGCCCGCAGTAGGTTGCCATTGCTTTCTGCTGTAGACTGGTTGCCAGCCAAGGCTATAGAACCCAATCTATCCTGTTATTTAACCCATAACTGGAAGGAAGAGACGGATGAATACCTTTCCCAAGGGTATTTATGCGTAAGTGAATGCAAGGAATTCAACTAGAATTTGAACTCGGCTCGCCGATTTGTCTTTCCGAGTCGATATCCACTGCGTCACTAGGTATTTACTATAAAAGTCTATTTTTATGTATATATTTCTATAAAAGTCTATTTTTATGCTTTCATAGTGTTTTAACTTCAATTTGGGGGGGGGTGGTTAACTATTTGCCTATAGTTGGGACCCTAAAAGGTGTTACCACTCCGAGTCAGAGTGGACCTGCGAACAACAGCAGTTAGGATGTGGTTCCATGCTCCTCACAACCTCCCAATCAGAGGCCTTGCTGCCGGATGCAGTTTACCGTCATGCCCAGGTCCTCTATCAATCTCTTTTCTCGCACTTACCGCTTTTGGAACTTTACTTGCTCCCCTTTTAGCTCCAATCTCTAAGAGTTTAAGTGCAACGTTAATCGACATCTTTTACCCCCTTGATTCCGATTTCTCTGTTATCCTTTCCCCCAACATCCGCTGTATCTTGTTCCTCTTCCTTTTCGATCTTGACTCTTGTAACTCCCTGTCCACCAGCCGCTGCACTGTCTTGTTTGAGGTGAAACGATTCTAGAAAATAAATTCCAGCCGACCCTCATATGTAGAGACCCTCCTCTCTTTTGGTTTGCAGCGCACAACGTTCTTCACCCTTTTTCATTTATAATTGATTGCTGTTTCATTTTAAGCTAAGTGTATTAATTATTGAGGGGGATAACGGCTCAGATTGAGAAATCGGAGAGCCGAGTTCGAATTCCAGTCGAGTTCATTTACGCGCTTATACTCTTGGGAAAGGTATGTGTTGTGGAGTTATGGCCAAACATCGCCGCAAAGTTGTAGTGACCGGTTGGGTCGGAAGTAAGAAACGGAAAAACAAGATCATCATCATCCATCACACCCAATGGTGTGTAGAGCAGCATTTTGCTGTTTCCGTAACAAACTGTTTTTTTATAGGGCAGGGTTGATAGCTCTGCGCCCAACCCCTCAAAGCTGGCGGAAGGTGATTTTCAAAGCGTAGCTTAGACGTGGTACACGACCGAGAGTAAAGGACACCCAGTGAGAATCGAAGTCACTACTCAGTTGTAATGATTCAAGTGAGACAAGTTTGCTAACCATTACACCACCCTAGGTGCCCGGAACACAAGAGGTAGGTTCAAAACAATGTATTAAAAACAAGATATTCAAAAGAAGTGTTAACAAGTAACTAGAAATAAGTAAGTCCGAAGGTATTATTACGCTGCTTATTGCTTGAATATTAGCTGTCGTTAACTGCTCTTTGTTAACTGCTTCTTGGAAGTCACACATATAATCTAAACTTATTTATAAATTAAACTTTGCCTGTGTGTGTGTGTGTGTGTGTGTGTGTGTGTGTGTGTGTGTCTGTTACCTATAGACTCCGAAACGGCTGAGCCGACCTTCTTGAAAATTTACACAGTTGTACTATAAGCATCTGCGAGTGTTCTTAGCTAGGTTTTGTGCGAAGGTACCCCCGATAAATATCGAAAATCGATAATCGAAAAAATCGGGTTATAGAAGGAGTAGTCCGATTTTAATCAAATTTGATACACTCATAGACAAAGACATAAGAAACGATATTCAGAAGTTTCAAGGTTGCAGTTCTTACAATAGTGCAGAACATTTGATATCGATACCAGGAAATCAAAATTTGACTTACATCCATTCATTTTTCTTTCAGTCTACGGTTTCGCTTTAACTGGAAACAACTATTGCTTTTTAGTCTTTTGTGCCAACGTCCAAAGAGTCTGAGCTCTAGGACCATGGATTAGTTTTAAAGCTTTCATTACACCCGAGCAACGCCGGTCTATACTGCTAGTTACATACAACAAGAGGAAGAGTCCATTCTTCGTAGGAGAGCACCATAACAGTATGTATCCTTCATTTCTTCCTCCAGCTATGGATAAATAATAAGAGAAATTCGGTGCCTGGAGTGGTAACTGGTATAGGAAAAGGAAAAACTCTGAATTCAAACCACCTCGTCTGGAAGATAAAAGGGTTTGCGTCTGTATAAAACAGTTACAATGAACCAGCGATAGCAAAAGAAACGTAGGTTGACCTATCAGAATTAAGGGTATTAATTATCAATAATATATATTGTGACAACATTTATTTTAAAATTGTTTAAATTTAAGATACAGGTAGATTCTGCAAGCTTTTGCCTGAAGATAATGTTTGCTCGGGGTATAATTAGATTTTTAAGCCGAAAGAAAGATCGGTAATGTTACGATTGATTTCAAATGTTAATTCGTATTTGAAATTATGAAAAATCTACCGAGGTCATATTTCATCAAATTATATTCATTTTTAGGAATTAAACTTATACGAGAGAGAAAATCGAAAACGCTAGAAAGGAAAAAAAGAGATTTAATGATATAGAACACATCGAAATATTCACCCAAAAGAAAAGAAGAAAAACTAGAGGCAAAACAAATAGAGTGAGTGATCAAGAGATTTTCCACTTAATCTATCACTCTATTTTCCCTCCTTGATCGATCATTCTCTGTTTTTACCCACTTCATCTATCGTTCTCTTTCCTTCTTGATCTGTCTCCCTCTCCAACCCCTTGATTTATCATTTTCTACTTCAAGCGGGCGCGCTATTTTGTAATTTGAATTTTCCTCGCCATTTTGTTCTCTGTTCTCGTCTGTTAGTTCAGTTCATCTTGGCATTCGCTTAATCTAATCATCTTCATAGAAAACTAGCAGAGTTGCTCAGTGTCTTTACTTTTTAAATTTTCTAAATCTACCACGAAAAAAACAATTTCTGCAATTAAATTTACAAGTATAAAATTAAATTGTAAAACATAAGCCTGTAATTTCGAAATACCTTTTTTCTCGCTTACAATTCAATATCTAAGAATTCCAACTGGGTAAAAGCCTCATTTTAACTTCAGGAAATATGGACGACGATATTGAAGACCTCATTAACACGCAGTGGCGGTTGTTCAGTAAAGAAAATAATAAACATACAAAAATAAAAAAAGGGAGGAGACAATGTTCGAATTTTTCATTGTAAGACGAGCACAAAAATGAAAAAGGACTTAAGACAAGGAAGTTCCTTCTCGCTGGATTTACGAAACACGTAAAGCAGTGTTTCTCAGCGTTTTTTGTACTTATGGACTACATTTATGCTTAATGTTTTTGGTGAGGAAGCTTATCTTATTTTTTAATAATACGAGGGTCATTTAATAAATAAGGTGAATTTTTCGGTATGAAAACCTCTAATACAGACGAAAGCTTACTTTTAAAAAAAAAATTCAGCGTAATCTCCCAGCAGTGTCACATTTGTGCACAAGCTTCCGTATTCCCTCAGTGTAAAAATCTTTGGACTGATGTCTCAGCCAATCGCTCACAGCACTTTTAACTTCATCGTCACTTTCAAACTTAGTGCCTCTCGTGAACGCTTTCAAGAGACTAAACAGGTGAAAGTCTGAAGGGGCAAGGTCTGGGCTGTAAGGGGGATGGGGGAGCCGTTCCCAGTAGTTCGTTGATGGTCTGAACCGTTTGGGCTGCTGTGTGAGGCCTTTCAGCTGACCTTTGAATAGGCAAGGTCATCATGTACAATTTTGTGTGCTGTCCCAACAGATAGGCTCAACGTCCATGCAACGTCATCCAATGTCGCCCTTCTGTTAGACTGAATAAAGACATTGAATGATTCGATCACCTCAGGTGACCGCACTTCTGTAGGCCCCCAGGACTGTCTTCATCCACAACACCTCTCCGTCTTTTTTAAAATAATTTAACCCACTTGTAGACATTTTTTGGCTGAAACATGTGGCACCATACACAGTTGACATTCTCCTATAGATTTCAACTGGTTTGCACCCTTCAGCAACCTGATAACTGACTTCTGTTCAGTTATCAGGTTGAGCAACTTCAGCAACTTGATAACTGACTTCTGTTCAATCCGGGAGCATGCTTCTTAGTCGGCCATCTTTGTTAATCTCCAAAACTCTCAATTTTTTTTCAATCTGCCAAAAAATTAGATCCGTTTGAAAAAAGTAAAGGAAAAAATGTAACAAAAGTAAGCTTCTATCTGTATTTGAAGTCCTTATACCGAAAAATTCACCTTATTTATTGAATGACTCTCGTAGAAGTCCTTATACCGAAAAATTCACCTTATTCATTGAATGACCCCCGTAGAAGTCTTTATACCGAAAAATTCACCTTATTTATTGAATGACCCTTGTAGAAGTCCTTATACCGAAAAATTCACCTTATTTATTGAGTGACCCTCGTAGATAGGTTTAGGAATTGTATTATAGAAATATGGATGTTTATCGTGGTGTAATGTATATCGACCCTGAGCGAAAAATTGAAGAATTAGAATTCCAGTCGTATCCGTTTCAGTCCCTTAGGTACAAATACCCTTGAGAAATGCATTCGTCTATTTATTTTTCCTCCATCTACGGGTTGGTATTGATATAATAAATTATAATCTTTATTCAATTTTTCAGGCAACCTCTTCTGCCCCTAATAAGCATTGATCAAGCAAGTCTCCCTGAGAGCAATATACTGAAAATCCTCAGCCTTACCTTATCGTCCGATCTCAAGTGGAATCATTACATTGAGTCAATAGCTAAATCCAATGCTAGTAAGGTCTGGTCACTGTGTTAGGATAGGAGTTTTTTCCGCCTGAATTCATCTTGCACATATATAAATCAACCATCCGACCGTGCATAGAATACTGCTGTGTTATATGGTCAGACGCCCCTGCTGTTTATCTCAGTGTTCTCGACAGGCTCTAAAGGAGAATCTGAAATGTGATAGGTCCCGACTTGGCAGCTCGATTCGGGCTACTTTTTCACCGGCGGGATGTGGCTTCCTTCTGTCTCTTCTACAAATATTGTCATGGCTTCTGCCCCTGCCATAAGAATTTACTCGAGAAACCTGACTGGCAACAAGATCCCGCCCTTCTACAGATAAATCAACCAAATGCAGCCGACAATTCTACTCCAATAGCTTCTTTTCTCGCACTTCCCGCCTGTGGAACTCCCTTCCATATACTTGCTTTCCTGACGGCTACAACATCCAGGAATTTAAATGCAATGTCAATACCAATTTATTATCCACTTGACTCCAGTTCTTTTTACATCACCCTGTATATCTTGTTCTTTTCCTTTCTCTCTACCTTCGCCACTGTCTTCAATCCTGTGATCATATACTTCTCTTGCCCTTTCTCTTTCACCCCCTGTAACTGGTTCGCCTTTCTCTTTACTCTTTTTCTATCGAAACTTTTACTCTCATGTAGCCTCCAGTCATCAGTGGCGGTACCGCCTTGCTTTGGGTGAAATATTAAAAAACAAAAACAAACAAACAAAAAACAATGAAAACCTCTGATACAGTAAAAGGGATGCTAATTTACATCACTTGATCTCGCTTTCTGCTCGTTTTAGAATTGTTTTTCTATTTTTACTATTTTGATTTGGCGGGGATTATTGTAAAAATTCCAGTTCTCAGTTGTAAAAACCGTTCCAAAGTGTAATAGCTTTATGGAACACGAAAATATTATCTTAGACCAGCAATTTGCTACTTTTGTTGTGTGGAACCCCAGTAATGTTACAGTAGGTAGGAAATTAAGAATTATAATCAAACTTCATCTTCACTTATAAAAAAATTCACAATGACGTGTGAAATCCAGCTTTTTCCTAAATTGAAAAAGGATTGACCATGTGTTAAAAAAAAAAAGTCAAAACCGGATTGCGCAAGTCGATGTTATATTGATTTTCTGACCAATGGAAGCGATTTGCAAGACTAAAGGGACTTAGCGATCCAGTGCGAAAATCTGAATGACTATAAAGGCGTTGATCAGATCAGCGCCAGTTAGTCAGATGAGAGCAGCGAGAGGAAACAACTAAAATGTAACGGAAGAAACTTCAACCACGACCCGGACATAGGTCACGTCGCACATTGTCATCTTTCTTCTTCTTTCTCGTGTGTTGATTCCTTTTACTTCTTCTCCATTCAAACACATTCCTACCAAACAAACGCTTATACATATACATACGTACATACGCATAAACTCTTTCCAACAAATTACTACTACGAACATTTTCTACAACTCTTGATACCCTTAACTTTCTAATTGAACATTAATTTCTACCAATTCTTGTTATTCTCTTTTAATAAATTTCTATTTTAACATGGAAAATGTATATTTTTATTCTTACACTATTTTACTATTTCACACATTCTAACCTTCTGATGAAAACCTGATAATTCTGGATAAAACTTGTAAGTTGTAGGGAGTTCGTTTATGTCTGACACAAGGCAGAATCAAATAAACATTAACCATCTCCCTATTGCTACAATCTTATATGGACCCTGGATTAGAACCAGTGTTTTAGATCATCTTGACTACGGAAAAAAAAAGAATAAATAAAATAACGTTTAAGTAATAAAATCTATTAGGTTTAATAAATAAATAATTTATCAGTTGTTTAGAAATTTCATTCTCTTCATCTACTGATAGATTTACTCTTTTGCTTGACTTAACACATGTCAGATTCAATATCTAATCATCTTGTCAAGCTGAAAACTTCACGTTTCGGTTAATCTTCGGCGTTGCTCGGGTGTAATGAAAGCTTTAAAACAAATCCATGGTCCTGGAGCTCAGACCTAAAGAATATTTGTGTGAAGTTTGTTAAGAATCGGAAAAAAATTGTGGATTTGTATAAAGGACATACAGGCAGATAAACAGACACACACACGCAAACATCTTGCCTTTTATATATATATATATATATATATATATATATATATATATATATATATATTATCGATTTTCTGCACTATTGTAAGAACTGCAACCTTGAAACTTCTAAATATCGTTTCTTATGTCTTTGTCTATGAGTATATCAAATTTGATTAAAATCGGACCACTACTTCTATAACCCGGTTTTTTTCGATTATCGATTTTCGATATTTATCGGGGGTACCTCGACACAAAACCTAGCTAAGAACACTCGCAGATGCTTATAGTACAACGGTGTAAATTTTCAAGAAAATCGGTTTAGCCGTTTCGGAGTCTATAGGTAACGGACACACACACACACACACACAGACAAAGTTCCATTTATAAATAAGTTTAGATAGATGTGTCGTCATCCTTGTAGTTTTTTTTTCTCTAGGCCTCATTTTCGGAATTAACATTTGCTCGTACCTCAACAAATTTGATCATTTTTTTTTAATTTTTAAGTGAAACCCCAGTATAGATGCCTGTTGTGGTTATTCCTTGAATTCATTGCATTTATTTACGCGCAAATAACATTGGGAACTCTTTTCTCTCCAGTTATGGGTTAAATGATAAGACAAACACGGATCTATAGCCTTGGTTGGCAGCCAGTCTACATCGTCCAGAGGATAAAGAGGTTTTTCTTGGTTCAATACCCCAACCTGTAAAGAAGATAACTTACAGAAACATCGACGAATGAGTGGGGTTGTCGATGGCTTATGACCCACCGGTTCGGTTAAATTCCAGTAATGTTACATCGACTCCCAGGATCTATACTGAACCCCGGTCGAGAACCTCTGCTCAAGAGCAAGTTTATCTTAAAAGAAGAAGAAGAAGAGTCTTTAACTCCCTTATGTGCCATGTCAGGACGTAGGCGATCATGGCTTTCCACGTCTCCCTATCCCTGGTGGCTCTTAGCACGCTTTCTCCTGTTACACCACCCAAACCATGCTCTGCTATCCACTAACTCAAGCCCATAAATCTAGAATATAAATGTATAGGAACTAGAATAACCACAAAATGAGGGATCAGTTTATATATTGATTATAATATAGAATTAATCCCCCATTTTATACCAACATTATAATTTCTTATAAACAGTTGGCATATATATCCTTCTTCTATGCGCCCTGTCCTTTCAGGACGTAGGCGATCGTAGTCTTCCACCTCTCCCTATCCTTGGTGGCTCTTAGCAGGTTTTCTCCTATTGCACTGAACTCCAATAGAACTCTAAAGAACTCTCTAGAACTCTTATGAACTTCCCAAGAACTTCACAAGTTAACTTCCTGTTAACTCTTATTAATATAAAAGGGAGAGTCATTTACTGAGGAATAGGTGTGTTTCACCATAACACCCCTTTCCTAAATTTTATTTCACAGGGGTAAAACTATTTTTTTTAAATTAGAAAGACCAAAATCAAGCAAGTTCAAAAATTGAATTATGTGGAATGTGTTTTAACAGAAAACAGAACATACGGCACCGAAATCCGAAGGTGCATTCGGATAGCTAAATATGCCTTTCAAAAGCCAAGCAAAGTATTAAGAAACATAAAAATTCATTAATGGAGTACTAAACTGTTATGTAATATCTCTCCTATATGTCAGAGAATACTGGACAATCTCTTTACATATGAACAAGATTGTTGGTTTAATTAGCGGCATATCAATATCTTAGAGGCCATTTAAATGTTGAAATTTTATTTCCTTGAGAGCATTAGTAATCGCTTTTACGTAATGTACTGCTTGTATTTTTACTATAAAAATGTCATTTTATATTTTCATAATGTTTTGACCCCAGTTTGGCCATATCTGGGACCCTAACAGGTGCTACCACTCCAGGTCAGGGTGGACCTGGGAACAACAGTTATTAAGAAGTGGTTCCATGCTCCTCAAAACATCCCAATTAGAAGCCTTGCTACCGGATGCAGTTAATCATCATATCCAGGGTGACAGATGAAGAAAAGACTTGGAGCAACAGAAATCTGGTTCTGCAGAAGGATGCTGAGGAGACTCTGATTTTCCCAATTTCACTGAAATTCGAACTTCTTCCGCTAATTTCATTTTTTTTCGAATGGCTAAACGTAATAACGTTGGCGTGCAGTGGATATTTGCAGGGAACGAGAAATCGGAGAGCTGAGTTCGAATTCGTTGCATTCAAACACGTGCAAATATCCTTAGGAAAGACACTAATCCATCGCTTCTACCTCTGGCTATGGGTTAAGTACCAGGACAGATTGGGTTCTAGAGCCTTGTTTGAGGGAAAATCTTCTGCCTAGTCAGTCATGGGTCGAAAAGGACATAAAAACCAATAAATGTCTCTGAAAATTAAAAAATCGCTCGATTATTTTAATTGGAAGCACATGAAACATCTAATTAAGAATTTCCCATTCCTTGTTCCTGCGAGCGGATGGGGGGCTTTCTAAATAATGAAGACAGCTCATGTGCATAGGAAAGGTTCTTTTAAAACGATTGGTCAATTGGATGATGGGATTTAATTAAGGTGATTTTAAAGACGTTTTTGTTTCTTTTGTGCATTAATTCGTTCTCTGTTGACATTATTTTATCAATGATAATCTTTTTAATACATTTCTTTTACACCTAGTTTTAAATAATCAATATTTATTAGCAGTTTACTTGGCTTTTCACACTGTATTTGTATTTCAGTGAGGTTTTTAGGAAAACCACCCCTGTCCTAACACTTTTGCACCCTACCGGTAGTGTGCAAAAGTGTTAGGATGTATCAGTTATCTCCCTTTGATCACAGCCTTCATTCTGTCAGGCATTGACATCACAAGCTTCTTCAATGTATCTAATGGTATCTCCGGCCAAGCAGCTTGTAATTGTTCCCAAAGTGTCTCTTGCAAAGTAACATTAGATTTATCAATTTGAGAGGGGGAATAAGAAAAAAGTCAGTCAGATCCAAGGATAATAGAATAATGAGTCGTTTCAAAATAACTTGTTTAATAAAAAATAGAAAAAATTAAATATAACTTCTTTTTAATACATTTCTTTTACACCTAGTTTTAGATAATCAATATTTATTAGCAATTTACTTGGCTTTTCATTCTGTATTTGAATTTCAGTGAGGTTTTTAAGAAAATTACCCCGGTTGTGTGCAAAAGTGTTAGGACAGGGGTGATTTTAAAATGGTAATAAAAAAAGAACGAGCTAAGCACTTGAACATCAGTCAAAGTACGTAGTCCAAAGAAAAAAACCCGAGACGAGTAACCTAAAACAAAAAAGCGCTCATAAAAGATAAAATAGTTCTTGTCCTAATACTTTTGCAAAATACTGCATATGTGCAGGAATTCTTCTGTTATTTTACGTCAATCTGAGATCTTGACTCATATGCTAACTGCAATATCGAAATATTTTATTTTCTGCTCGTAAAATTAATTTAAACTTCATTCTTTACAAAGGCCAATTTAACGTTTTCTTGAGTTCATTGAGATGATCTGATGAAACACATCAACGTTTGTCAGGTAATTTTCTGTCATTTTATCCTTCACATATCAGTTTTATCGATACCAGTTTTTTTAAATTTAAATTCTTTCTACATTTCACTTGTATTTTGCATATTTTTCTCTTTTGTTTCTACGGAGAGGCGCTGAAAACTAGTCTTTCCGACCAAGAATCACTCCGAAAATATAATTTGATATTTGATCAGCTCTTAGGAAATAGAATTATTATTCAGTTCTATAAGGATACACGTAATTTCAATCCCAGTTAAATAATCATGTTCTTGCCACAGTAAAATCCAGATGCAAGACAACACGGCTACAACCTCCAGAAATTTAAATGCAAAGTCAATACTCATCTACTAACCACTGGACTCTAGCTCTCTCCCCACGCCTGTATAACCTTCCCTTTCTCTCCACCTATGTATCTGTCATCGCACCTGCTTTTTATTGTTCTAACTAGTTTGTACTCCTCACTCTTTTCTAATTAATCTTTTTACATTTATGTAGCCCCCTGCACATCAATGGCGTTTCCGCCTTGCTCGGGGTGAAATGATTAAAAAAAAAAAGAAAAAAAAAGAAAAGAAAACTAAACACCAGAAAAACACAATTTTTTTCATAACCGAATAAAACTAATTTTTTAAGGATTAAAACCATAATTCGTGAATATTTTTCTTTAAATAAGACTTTTGAAAATATTGGAGAACTTGAAGCAGCTGAAATGTGGTTCTACAGAAGGATGCTGCGTATATCATGGAACGAGCATGTGAGCAATGATGGGGTTTTAGAAAGGATGGCAACGAAAAAGAAATTAATATTGAGCATCAGGAAGATACAGTTGAAGTTCCTGGGACACGAAATGAGGAAGGAGGGTTTGGAGAACCTGTTACTAACAGGCCAGATAGAGGGAAAAAGAGACAGGGGAAAGCAGCGGATAACATATTTGAAGGACCTGAGCCCCTGGATGACAGAACGGGGGCTGCGAGATGTTACAGGAAAAAGCGTGCTAAGAGCCACCAGGGATAGGGAGACGTGGAAGGCTATGATCGCCTACGTCCTGAAAGAAGAAGACACACGGAAGAAGAAGATAATGTAAAATATGAACCAGTAGTTTTTGTTATTAATTATTTTTTAATAAAGTAAAACGACATTCTAAAATATCTTTACAAAAATAATAATTTATATTTTACTTTATTAAAAATAATTGAAAAGAAAAAACTGGTTCAAAAGCAGAAGGACGTGTACCTGTGTTTTTGCACCTGCTAGGTCACCCTGTCAGCTGGGGCTTCAGTATACGACTGCACTATTGCACTATTCACACTCCTCTCCATTCTTTTGAAGAGGAGTAGGCGTTTATCCCTTGTTTCCGGTTTAGGATTGGGTTTCCGGTTTAGGATTGGGTTTCCGGTTTTCTCTAAAGCCCGCTCCAGTTCGGTGCTACGAACGCCTGTCCTTTTCTACGCTGATATAATTCCACCATTGTAACCCCCTACCTTGAGTGGTTCTTGGGCCTTGTATTGAGTGAATATTTGTAAAAAAAAGTATCAAGAAGCAGAAGAAATTCATTAGAACTAAAAAAAAAAAAGAGTGCTGAACTGTTATATAATATAGCCCCTCTTATATGGAAGTAAATGAGGAACACTTTCCTCACACACACACACACACACACGTATATATATATCTCAGAGAATAATTTTTAACCCGTGTTGGATTTCATCTTCGTCTCGTACAGTTCCAAGCATAAGTACCTATATACATATATAAGTACTTAAGTATCTTTGTTAGCAATTACTGCCATGATTATCTGCATACTTGCTCTTGGTTCACGCCCACACATAGATGAATCTATATTACTTACATGTTTACAATTTAAATAATAAGCTTCCTACCAACTTGCCCTATTTCTTAATGGAAAATCAGGCATAAACTTTATATATATATATATATATATATATATATATATATATATATATTTATGCACACTTGGCAATGACATTGCATCAGGAAAAAAGTAGAAAGCGTGTCCAAAATAGGTCAAAACCGTTACTAACTGGACCCGTTATATAGTGAATATAATTAATACACATTGCGTATGCGATGTACTCACTAATGAGTGACTTCATATGACGATAAACTTCTCGATCTTTTAAGGACACAAACAGAATTAACTTAAATCTTGTGGAAGTCGATGAGATCTGACTAATGCAGTGCATGTCGGAAGGCAGTTGACCTAATGCAGTTTCATTATGGGTTGCGAATATCCTCTAATAATGTTTCCCATGGAGACACGGTTGGCGGTGCTTGATGAAAGTACAAAAGATTTGAGGCAGCCAGTAAAAAATAATTCGGCTACCACCCATGTCTAAGTAACTGAGTGAAAGAAAATGTAATTTTTACGTGGGTGAGGGTCTGTAAAGTACAGATCATTGCTGTTTCAAGGTTATACAAATCGGGGAGTCATTAGAACATCATTTCGCTATTCCAGTCGAAATTCTACAAACTGCTTTGAGCTCTGATCTTGGATTTTGTCTGTAAATTAAAAGAAAAACATATTTTGAGAAAAAATGTTAACATGAAAAAAACAAAAAAAAAACAAAATGAAGATCTTTTGTATTTATTTCTGGGATGAGTATTTTAAAAAAATCTTGGAATTATTTCGAACTTTTGTTCTTATCTTGGTTGATTCAGGTGTTACAATAGACACAACGTTTCGACCAAGTACCCTCTGGTCATCATCAGGTGTCTATAGATTGGCTGATATTGATTATCTTGTTGATTATTGCGAAATATCCTGTGAAACCAATTATTGTTCTTTCATGTTGAATTTAGTTCGTCATTACTAAACCCAAGGATCGAACTCATGACCACTAGATGATACTAACACCCCAAGATGATTGACAATGACTCATTTCAGTAATAAATACAAATTATGGCAAGTGGCACGAACCCACTAACATAATCCGCCATCCATTTACTCAAGATCATTCTTTTACTTCTACTTAGCGTATGCCTTTAGGACACAGGCGATCATGGCTCTCCACAATTTCCTTTTCTTTGTAGCTTTTAATAAATCTTGTATTTTTTAATCTCTCCTAAACCTTGTTCCGCCATCCATTTACTCAGGATCACTCTTCTACTTCTATTTGCCGTATGCCTTTAGGACACAGGCGATCATGGCTCTCCACAGTTTCCTTTTCTTTGTAGCTCTTAATAAATCTTGTATTTTTTAATCTCTCCTAAACCTTGTTCCGCCATCCATTTACTCAAGATCACTCTTCTACTTCTATTTGCTGTATGCCTTTAGGACACAGGCGATCATGGCTCTCCACAATTTCCTTTTCTTTGTATCTTTTAATAAATCTTGTATTTTTTAATCTCTCCTAAACCTTGTTCCGCCATCCATTTACTCAAGATCACTCTTCTACTTAGCGTATGTTTTTAGAACACAGGCGAACATGGCTCTTCAAAATTTCCTTTCCTTTGTAGTTCTTAATAAATTTTATGTTTTTGTTATTTCTCCTAAACCGTGTTCCAATATCCATTTACTCAAGCTCGCTAGGGAGAATATGCATGGTTTCCTCTGTTCCGCTTCTCTATTATGTCTTGTAAGTATCAGATTTTCCAAGCCCTCTTTCTTCATTATGCGCTATCGAAATTTCAGCTATCTCTTTCTGATGTTAAATATAAATATAATTTTTGCTGTCATTTTTTTATAAAGCTTCAACGTCACTCACGTGTTTAGTCCATGATATTCCTAACATCCTTCAGTAGAACCATATTTCTAAAGCTTCAAAGAGATTGTCTAAAATTCACTGCCATATTGTTAATGGACCGAAAAAGATGTCACTCTTATCTGAAGACAATGGATTCAAATCATTTTAAATTAACGTTAGCGTCACTAAAGTCTACAGCTATATCGTGTTGAATACACCGGTTCTCGTCCGATCACCGAAGTTAAGCAACATCGAGCCTGGTCAGTACTTAGATGGGTGACCGTTAGGGAATGCCAGGTGCTGTAAACGTAAGAACCAAGAATGGTCCACCAGGTTTGGGGGTTGGGCGCAGGGCTAACAACCCTCCGCCATAAAAAACAGTTTGTTACTGAAACAGTAACAAAAAGTTACTCCCCTACACACCACTGGGTGTAAAAAGGGTAAGATGATGATGATGATGATGTGTCACAAAACAAATCAAGCAATTGTTTTAAAGTGCATTCCATCGGATTTCATTCTTGTCGTTTTCCAGGTTTAGCGTAGTCTGAAAAAAGGTCGCAAATATAGTACCTGTAGTGGTTATGGTATCCATTGGTCTGCACCTCTATCTGCGTCCTGGAGAGGGTATAGCCCTTTAGGTGCAGACCAATGGTCTGCAGACAGAGGTTTCTCTTTAATGAAAGATCGGCAGATGCCCATGTATCACGTTTCCCCTCCCCAAGTGTGTTGTGGCTCTTCGACGCCAATTTGTTGCGTAGTTGTGGCGTAACCTCGCTGCAAAGTGTAATGACCAGTTTGGCCGGAAGTAAGACACCGAACACAGGAGGTAGGATTTAAACAGTGTATTAGTACAAATAAGATATTCAAAGAAGTGTTAATAAATTGTAATAAACAAATAAGTAAATCCAAGGTATTATTACGCTGCACGACTAATAGTCGTCGTTAACTGTTGTACTTGACTGCGGTAACTGCTCTAGTTGACTGCCAACTTCACTGCTTTAATTCTGCTCTGTGGAACTTACGCAGGTGATTTATATACAGTCAAGGGAAGAGTTCATTGCTCGTAAGAGGGTACCATAACAAAGGGGAAGATAGAATTAAATGCAGTTTGGAACAGTTGTCGCAGGAGATGACAAAAAAGGATAGAGGGACTTCAGTTCTGGATTTGAATTCAGGGGAGAACTTCATGTTGGTTACTACTAGTTTACCCATAGTTGAAGGTTTTTTTTTTCTTGACCGGTTACCACACAAGGCTACAGAACCCAGTCTGTCCTGCTAGTTATCAATAATTATGGAGAGAAGAGGTGAACTGATACTTTTCCAAATGTGTATTAGCACGTAAGTGAATGTAATGAACACGATTGGAATTCGAACAAGGTACCCCAATCCTAGCTCTTATCAATTACTTTACAGTGCTTGAACCTTTTTTTTATCATTTACCCCAAACAAGGCGGTACTCCCACTGATGCGCTGGGGGCTACATAAGAGAGTAAAAATTTAAGCAGGAGGAGAGCGAAGAGAAAAATGAACCAATTACAAGGGGTGAAAGAAAAAGGTCAAGAGAAGGATTGGAATACAAGTGTGATGACAGTTGCGAAGGTAGTGAGAAAGGAAAAGAACAAGATACACGGGGTGATGTAGAAAGAAAGAGGGAAAGACTGGAGTCAAGTGGATAAGAGATGGGAACTGACATTGCATTTAAATTCCTGGAGGTTGTAGCCGTCAGGAAAGCAAGTATACGAAAGGGAGTTCCACATGCGGAAAGTGCGAGAAAAGTTCCTGGGGGAGTAGAATTATCGACTGCATTTGGTTGATCTAACTGTAAAAGGGTGGACCTTGTTGTTAGTCTGGTTTCTCAATTAAATTCTTGTGGAGGGGGTACCAGTTACCTAAGTTCGTCGGAGCAGAAGGCATGAAAATATTTGCAGAAGAGACAGAGGGAAGCCACATCCCGCCGGTGAGAAACTGGCTGGAGTCGAGCTGCCAGGTAAGGACCAGTCACATTACATATTCTTCTTTGGAGCCTGTCGAGAACCGAGCTAAACAGCAGGGGCGCCTGACCAGATATGACAACAGTATTCTATGCACAGTCGGATGGATGCCTGCGGTGGGTATCGAACTCAGTAATCTAGTAGTAGTTAACCAGACGAGTTAACTACTCCCGCTTTTCAAGGATATATATCCATTTTAATAATCTAATGATATGCCATCGGATCTGAATGTATCTATCGCCATCCTCAACCTCACATCAGGAATTAAAACAACATATTTAAAGTTTTGATTCGTTCTTTTTCAAGTTAATTTTATTTTATTTCTTACATTAAACTAAGATAAAAAACAAATTAATAATAAAATGATGATGTTTCAACGAATAGTAAAGTCAATACTCACTCCTTTACCAATAAAAGCCAAGGATATATATATAAACTTATATAATAAATGGAACTCTGTCTGTGTGTGTGTCCGTTACCTATATACTCCGAAACGGCTGGACCGATTTTCTTGAAAATTTACACAGTTGTACAAAAAGCGTCTGCGAGTGTTCTTAGCTAGGTTTTGTGTCGAGGTACCCCCGATAAATATAGAAAATCGATAATAAAAAAAAAATCGGGTTATAGAAGGAGTGGTCCGATTTTAATCAAATTTGATACACTTATAGACAAAGAGATAAGAAACGATATTCAGAAGTTTCAAGGTTGCAGTTCTTACAATAGTGCAGAAAATCGATAATATATATATACATACATATATATATATATATATATATATATATATATAAAAGGCAAGATGTTTGTGTGTGTCTGTTTATCTGCCTGTATGTCTGTATTTTTTCAGCCCTTTTATTTTAGTTTTTGCTTCGATTAGGCTCTAAGTAGGTATAATTGTAGTTCTTAGTCTCAGCCATGATACCATTACTCAGAGGGCTTATTTAGCCTTCAAAATTCAGTTTCCGATGAAAAAAAACCTATTTGATATCGATACCAGGAAATCAAAATTTGACTTACATCCATTCATTTTCTATCAGTCTACGGTTTCGCTTTAACTGGAAACAACTGTTGCTATTTAGTCTTTCGTGCCAACGTCCAAAGAGTCTGATCTCCAGGGCCATGGATTAGTTCTAAAGCTTCCATTACACCCGAGCAACGCTGGGCTATACTGCTAGTAAATGAATAAGAACGAAGAATATTAGTGCAACGATTAAAATATTACTTTAAACCCGTGCTCAATATAAAAATAAAGCAATGAATGATTAGTATTAATTATTACGATAGAACACGTGAAAAACTACTACAAAATGGTTTTGTTGTCATTTCGCGCTATCACGCGGTGTGACGTCATAGAACCGCATTTCAAATTTGAGAACTGCGTTTGTTATTTTTGGTAACTAATGCCATTACCTAGCGGAGTTTCATGTCAACATAAAATAAAATTGTCGGTGATGGTGGATGTTATTGTATTACCGTCAAAATAAAATCTCTGAAGATGGCTCATATGAGCCGAAAGCTTAAAAGCAAATTAATAAAAAATTATCCAAATGTTGGAGAATTTTTGTCTTTATTTTCAGCTGAAGTTAAAGCCAAAATACGACGTTTAGAACGGCTCATGATTAAACATAATAGACATTCATTGTCTCTTATATTTAACAATATATATATATATATATATGTTTAGAAAATTATTTGCTGCCTCGATACTTGCGCGTTCAAATAATCCCTGTTACGTGAGCGTTCTTAAAACAACAACAACAAAAAATCAGTTATTGCAAATCCCCTGGAGACACCACACGGTAGAATCCTAGGTCGCGTAATAACTCGTTTAATATATATATATATATATATATATATATATAGAGAGAGAGAGAGAGAGAGAGAGAGAAGGAGGGAGTCATTAACACTGTCAGTTTTGGCTGTTACCCGGTGACTCACTTTTGTGGCCTTATACCAGTCTTGGTAAATCGTTCCTGTTCATTTCAACCGCCGTCTTATCTGAAGTAGGCTTTTGCTATTTGAATCCATTGCAGAGATCAGCTGATTTATTCTTCATACAAAGTGCCTCTCCTTCCCAGAATAGACGCAGTTCCGCCGGCTCAAAACAAGAGACCCACCCTTAAATTTCAGACAGAAAGCCAATTTAAATATTGCTGGTTTCTTTAAGGAATGGCTAGTGGGTGCAAATAGGGAAAAATTGTGCAACGATGTATCTTCATACCGTAAGGCTAATAAAAATCACTTAAGACTAAATCTCTCATATGTAGGCCAACATTTTATTTAATTCCTTCGCTACATCAATTACTGTCAGTGAGATGCATAAGTGTGAGTCTACGTGGCCTTTTATCTGAGACATGTACTTAACAATATCGTGTGCGATGTCAATGAGCGAATCTTCTGAGATGGGTGCTTATATATATCTTCTTCTGACGCAGTAGGGTTGGCCATGTCAATCTGCATTCCGAGGATTAGAAGGTCACCTCAGAGCTAAGTGCAGCAAGGTCGGTCAAGTGAATCTGCATCCGACGGCTAGGAGGCCACCTCAGAATTAGGTACAGCGGGGTCGTTCACGTGAATCTGCATTCGGAGGACTACGAGGTCACCTCAGGTTCAGGGGCAGCTGGATGGGTGTTGAGATTTAGGTTTAGGAGGTCACCTCATGTTCAGAGACAGCTAAATCGGTCACGTGAACCTGGATTGTTGTGGTGTGGTGCAGTGGATATCGGCTCGGAACGAGAAATCGGGGAACCGAGTTCGAATTACAGTGCAATACCTTGCATTCACTTCGGCGCAAATACCCTTGGGAAAGGTATTAATCCGTTTTCCCTCCAGTTATAGGTTAAATAAAAGGGCAGATGGGGTTCTATAGCCTTGGCTAGCTATCAGTCTACCACAGAATGTAATAGCAACCTACTGCGGGATAATCTTCTGCCCAGTCAGTCATGTCTCTTTCGAAACATGATCGCCACAGCGTGTATCACGTATGGCACTTAATTGACTGACTGAATATAATAGTTGGAATCATGATTAAGGCCTCTACTGGTCATAAAGTGGGAGATCGGTTTTCTATTGTTATGAAGTAATAAACTGATCCCCCACTAATTACTACGTAATAATATAATACATCGCTTCTCTCTCTAGCTATGAGTCAAATAACAAGAGAGATTGGGTTGGCAACTAGTCTACCACAGAAAGTAATGGCAAACTACTGCGGAATAATCTACCCAGTCAGTCATGTCTCTTTCAAAACATGATCGCCCAAAGCGTGTAACACGTACGGTACTTTGACTGACTGAACATGGATAAGGAGGTTGCCTCAGGTTCAGGCGCAGCTAGATTGGTCTCGTGAATCCGGATTCGGCGGCTAGGGATCACCTCAGGTCAATCCTGCACCCGGCTTCCCGGACGTCGCACTAAACGTAAAGTATTTTCTGACATGATCAAGTGAGAGATATGTACTAAATTTCTGACCAGAAAGGAATAGATAAAAATAGCTTTTAACAAGACCCTATTTGCTAATAAAGAAGTTGGTACAGAAGAAAGAAAATGGAGACCGTAGCTTCAAGTAAGTAACTATATACTCTGACAGCTGTGTGCTGTCAGAACTCAGCTATTTTGCTTCAATGTCAGCGATATTAATTGACGGTAACTTTTGTTTTGTTGAATCGCAGGTTCATGGACACTAATATGTTGAATCTATTACAATTGACCAATTTTGCTTGAATCTCCGAGAGGAAAGAGTCATAGACGATTAATGCATTGGGTCGTGAATTTAACGACTTAGTAATTGTTTTATTGCGCCCTATCTATCACAGTAGGTTGCCATTGCTTTCTGCGGTAGACTGGTTGCCAGCCAAGGCTATAAAACTCAATCTGTCATGTTATTTGACTCATAGCTAGAGGGAGAAGCGATGTATTATATTATTACGTAGTAATTAGAGGGTGATCAGTTTATTACTTCATAACAATATAAAATCGAACCCCCACTTTATGACCAGTATAAGCCTTAATCATAATTCCAACTATTATATTCAGTCAGTCAGTTAAGTGCCATACGTGATACACGCTTTGGGTGATAATGTCTCGAAAGACACGTGACTGACTGGGCAGAAGATTATCCCGCAGTAGGTTGCCATTACTTTCTGCGGTAGACTGGTTGCCATCGAAGGTTATAGAACCCAATCTGTCCTGTTATTAAACCCATAACTGGAGGGGAGGGGCGGATTAATACATTTCACAAGGGCATTTGTGCGTAAGTGAATGCAAGGAATCCAACTAGAATTCGAACACGGCACCAAGATTTCTTGCTCCAAGACGATATCCACTGCATTGGGTCGTGAATTTAACGACTTAGTAATTGTTTTATGGCGCCCTATCTATCACAGTAGATTGCCATTGCTTTCTGCGGTAGACTGATCGAGACATGATCGCCCAAGCGTGTATCACGTATAGCACTTAAGTGACTGACTGATTTTGTATATATGTTCTGTTTTTTCAATACACTGGTTCAACCTACATTCTTCTTTTTAGATCTTCCTTCCTGGCTCTAACAGGTCATGACAAATTGTGAGTTCAATTCCCGGGACAAGTATTGTGCATTTAGTGAAAACAGGGCTATCAATAACTAAGCAGTACTAAAAATAAGAACGAAATATCCTTAGATATGGAAATATATGAAAGGCATGAATCCATATCTTTTCCTCTTAGCTATAAATAAACAGCAGAATAGACTGAGTTCCATCGCCTTGGTTGGCAACCAGTCTACCGCAGTAAGAAATGAAAACGTACTGCGAGAAAATTTCGTAACACATGTGGCCGGGGACCACTTGTGGAGCAAAAAAAAAAAAAAAAAAGACAGACAGATTAGGCTGTTGAACGAGAACAGTCTACTCTCATGAAGTGACGTGGCCACCGTTCACACACATTACAGAAAAACTGTGGGATCACCAATACTAAAAGTGAAAGAGAACCGGAAACCACTTCAACAACAAGGAACAAGGGATGAGCCACTATTCCTGTCCAATAAAAGTGGGAGGAGTGTGAACCAGGCGATAATAGTGTCTATTAGCATCTCACCGTCCACAGGCTCCTCTCGGACAAACAGTATGGCTTCTGCTTCACCAGGTCTACTGCTGATATGCTAACGACCACCACCGAATATATATACCAGGCTCTCGACAAGAATGGTGAAGCCCGAACCGTTGCCTTGGATATCCCTAAAGCGTTCGACAGAGTCTGGCATGCTGGCCTTCTACAGAAACTGCGAAGCTATGGCATAACTAGAATATAAGTGGGAGGAGTGTGAACCAGGCGATAATAGTGTCTATTAGCATCTCACCGTCCACAGGCTCCTCTCGGACAAACAGTATGGCTTCCGCTTCACCAGGTCTACTGCTGATATGCTAACGACCACCACCGAATATATATACCAGGCTCTCGACAAGAATGGTGAAGCCCGAACCCTTTCCTTGGATATCTCTAAAGCGTTCGACAGACACTGGCATGCTGGCCTTCTACGGAAACTGCGAAGCTATGGCATAACAGGACTTTTGTTGGACCTAATCCAGTCATTCCTCTCTAACCGCACATTGAAGGTGGTATAAAACGGACATGCTTCCCAGAACTACTCTACAAACGCGGGTGTCTCTCAAGGCTCTATCCTAGGTCCCAAGCTCTTTCTGATCTACATCAATGATCTCCCCGATGCCATAACATCCCAAGTAGGCATGTACGCCGATGACACCACAGTTTACTCTAGCCTTGATCAAAAATCTGCTGTGGGCGACAAGGCGAACCTCGCTGCCGAGCTTGAAAAGGACCTCCAATCCGTGGTGGATTGGGGTAAGAAATGGCTCGTAAATTTCAATTTTTCCAAAACGAAGCTGCTATCAATTAACCACCATAGACAACCGCACCTCTCTCCCATTAGCATGGAACAGGCTTGCCTCCCAGAGAGGAAAACACTACGCCTGCTTGGCCTGACACTCTCAGCGGACCTCAAGTGGAATGACTACGTCGAATCCATTGCTAAATCCGCTGCTATGAAAGTCGGCTCTCTGTGCAGGGCCCGGAAGTTCTTTCCGCCTGAATCCATCCTGCACATATATAAATCTACCATCCGCCCGTGTATTGAATACTGCTGCCACATCTGGTCGGGTGCCCCTGCTATTCTCCTCGGGGTCCTTGACAAAATACAACGGAGAATCTGTAACGTGATCGATACCGACTTGGCTGACCGCCTGCAGTCACTCTCTCACCGGCGAGACGTGGCTTCCCTGTGCCTCTTCTATAAATACTTTCACGGCTTCTGCTCTGATGAACTTAGATCACTGGTGCCCCCCCCCCCCCAGGGATGAATTTGCACGAGATACTAGATTAGCAACTAGGTCCCACCCTTTTACAGTGAAACCGATGAAATGTAACCACAATTTCTACTCCGACAGCTTCTTTTCTCGCACTTCCCGCCTGTGGAATTCCCTTCGGCATACTTGGTTTCCAGACGGCTACAACCTCCAGGAGTTTAAATGTAAGGTCAACAGACACCTAACACACTAACTCGCACCCATTCCCTCAAACACTCTTCCTATGTACCTCTTTACTCGTCTATCACCCTCCTTCTGACATTTCCTATATCCAATCGCTCTATGTATAAGAGAAACCCGGATATAAGGGAACATTTATCCGGTCCCGACAACTCTCTTATATCAGGGTTACACTGTAGTTCCTAATGCAACAGACTTTTGTAACAAGTTAGAAAAACCTCGTTAGAGCGAACATTCATTTAAGAATTCAAAGATAGAAAAAAAAAACAGAATTGAAAAAAAAATACATGAAAACCAGTTACAGTTAAAGAATTTAAACAAAAATGTAATTTGTCTATATTTCTGAGATGAGGTAGTATTTACAATATTTACATTATTGTCTTCATCTTTGTTGCGACGTTTCGGCCGTTGTACGCTCCGGTCTTCTTCAGGTGCTAAGAATTTTGAACCGAACCCTTTATTAAAATCACTGGTGTATATCATTCTCATTCCTTGCTCTAAGCCCCTTTTAGTAGTCATGAGTTATATCCCTCTAACTTTCTAAGTTACTTGTTTACCACTGCTATAGCCTGGCACTGAACTCACAACTCTTTGGGTCAATTCACAGGAACTAACCAACGTCTATATCCATTGGATATCTTAAGAACAAGAACAACTGAATTTCTGGGACTTATAAACCTAATGTTCAGTCACCATTTTTAACCAGAGTTCATATTGCAATTTCTTGATGTTAATGGTTTTCTCTAATATTTTTTTACCAGAGCTCATATTGCAATTTTGACACTAATGATTTTCTCTGGCACTCCGTATTACTGGTTCCCATATTGTATTCATTTCTATGTTTGGTCGAAATTTAACGCCAATTTAATATACTATTAAATATAAGAAACAATAAATGTCTATTATGTTTAATCATGGGCCGTTCTAAACATTGTATTTTGGCTTTAATTTCAGGTGAAAATAAAGACAAAAATTGTCCAACATTTGGATAATTTTTTTATGTTGTTTTAAGCTTTCGTCTCACAGGAGCCATCTTCAGAGAGGTTACAGGGACGTTAACATAAAAACATATTTTATTATGTGGGGATTAAGCTTTCGGCTTACAAATTTACGAACTGCGCCTGCTATTTGGTAACTGCTATCGTTGCTTATGTCAACACAAAATAAAATCATCTTTGATGGTGGATGTTTTGATGTTAACGTCACTGTAACCTCTCTGAAGATGGCTCCTGTGAGACGAAAGCTTAAAACCAACATAAAAATTATCCAAATGTTGGACAATTTTTGTCTTTATTTTCACCTGAAATTAAAGCCAAAATACGATGTTTAGAACGGCTCATGATTACACATAATAGACATTCATTGCCTCTTATATATATATATATATATATATATATATATATACTGTTAAATATTTACGCTCTCACACCTTGATTGAGCACTCTGGAAGAATGGTAGACTTTGAAAAACAGTAGCTACACTGGCATGTACGCATCGCTCAGTCAATAAAATGAATTAAAGCACTCTAGCTATTGGGCGCGTATAATGATAATATACACGCTAAAAGGTATGCCTTCTTCCACCGAACGTCCATAGCCCACAGGTAGAATCGCCGACTGACGCCAATTCGGTCGGGTTTCAATCCTGGGTTAAAAAGCAATCGGAGTCTAACCGTACTGATGAGCTGTGATACAGCAAAACAGATCTGTCTGCTGATGACATTATATATATATATATATATATATATATATATATATGAAAGAGATTCATATCACTGCACACCACTGGAAATGAACTAATCTGAGAAAAAAATAGAAAGCGACTACACCCTGTGACTCTTTTCTTCTTCTATGTGCCTTGTACTTTCAGGACGTAGGCGATCATGGCTTCCCACGTATCCCTATCCCTGGTGGATCTCTCCTGTTTAACCACGCAACCCCCGTTCTGTCAGCCACAAATATGTTATCTGCTGCTTTCCCTTGTCTCTTTTTCCTTCTATCTGGCCTGTTCGTATCAGATTCTCCAATCCCTCCTTCCATGTCCCAGGAACTTTAGCTATCTCTTCCTGATGCTCAGTATTAACTTCCTTTTAGTTTCCGTCCTTTCCAAAATCTCATCATTGCTCACATGTTCGATCCATGATATCCGCAGCATCCTTAGTGGGTCTAAAACGGGCCGTATGGTTAAAGACTAAAAAAAAAAAAACATACTGAGGCCGTTGTTTCAGTTAATTTGCACAAGGGTGTACTGACATGCTCTCTCTCTCTCTCTCTCTCTCTCACACACACACACACACACACACATATATATATATATATATATATATATATATATATATATATAGTCATCCGCAGACAGATCTGTTTCACTGTATCACAGCTCATTAGTACGGTTAGACTCCGACTGCTTTTAACCAACGATTGAAACCCGACCGAATTGGCGTCAGTCTGCGATTCTACTGCTAAGATATGGACGCTCGGTAAAAGAAGGCAGACTTTTAGCGTGTATATTATCATTATGCACGCCGAATAGCTGAGAGTGTTCTAATTCATTGCTGAATGAACGATGCGTATTCGCTAGAGTAGCTACTGTTATTCAAAGTCTACCATTCTTCCAGAGTGTTCAATCAGGGTGTGAGAGCGTAAATAGTTATATATATATATATATATATATATATATATATATATATATTTATTGTGTGTGTGTGTGTGTGCGCATTTAAAATCTGTCTTAACTTTCGAGTTAATATTTAAAGAAAATTTCATTTTTTAATATTCGATTGCAGTCAAAAGTTTCATAACTGGTAGTCAGAAATTTGAATTTATTTTTCCCATCTTGTGCCTATCTTGTGTCTATTGGTGGTGGGAATAGGAGAGAGGTATATCTATGAATAACTGTTTTATTTATTTGTCCTTATTAAGTTTTAACTTAAGAAGTATCGCGACTTGTACTATCTTAAAAGAATAACGAGCGTAAAATTAATTAAACTTCTCACAGCCGTTTTCAGATTTGTCACGGCACTTACTTTAATATGGGGACTAAAAGATGCAATCATAATTTCCCAAACAGAAGAAAAAGAAAATATTTACACGTAAAAGAAATATTTGTTCATATATAGCTACATTCGTGCATCTTCTTTGCAATCTGATTAACATGACTTGTTGTCATCGATCAAACTACAATACAAAGTAGAGTTCAAATGTTAAGCGTCAGATAACCCGTAAGAAGTCCTGGTGCAACCTTTCAAGTTCACTATCTGATATATCCCGAAAAGGAATACAGTATAAAATGATCAGTTGAAGAATGGAACTCCACACCAGGAATAAGAAATACAGATTTATTGTACTAAGGTACAATTAACAATACTACACATATAGGCAAGCCACGGGTTGGATCGGAACCGACTATCAAATAGTGAATGCCTTTGCCTAAGACCTTTTCCGTATTTACTAGCCTTCCCACGCAAGGCCAGATGTGACACATGGTCATTTTATAGTGGGTATTCCCGGCCATATAGCCGGGCCAAAAAATGTCTGTCTATTTTTCCCCAGTCGTGATTCTACCCTTCGGCGGAACCACGACTGGGTTTGTGCTCTCTGCTCGGAAGCAGAGAGCGCCCTCCACCCGAAGGCAGAGTGCTGACAGTGTCATAGAAAAGTCAGGCGAATGCCTAAGACCTTTTCCATCGTCGTACCGCTCGTTACCGTCTTTTATAAAATAGAGCATTCTATTCTCGGTGATGGCAGGATGTTTCACTATAACACTATCGTTTTGGAATATCGTCCCAGATAACTTATTTTGAAAATGTCTGACGAACGGCATGCGAGGATTGAGTACCATATTTTCCGGTTAGCAAGACGCACTATTTTTTCTTGGAAAATACGTGTCCGTCTTCCAAGATGAATGTATCGGTTACCACCATGACGTGGATGGTAGTGAGGATCATTTATTATACATGACTGACTCTGCAGATTATAGTTTAGAGCTTTTACATGAATCCAGCAGTGACGAGTTTTGGGGATTTGAGGATAAATAAAATTTATTTGATTGTTTTATATTTTTACCACCATGACATGGATGGTAGTGAAGATCATTTATTATACATGACTGACAGTAGTGATGACTCTGCAGATTATAGTTTAGAGGTTTTTCATGAATCCAGCAGTGACGAGTTTTGTGTATTTGAAAATTAATAAAATTTATTTGATTGTTTTGCATTTTTACATGCATATTTTAAAATTTTTAATTCATTTTTATGAAAATAAAACCACTCCTATTTTGCTCTTTCTAAGTTTCACGCGATCCGTCTACCTCCTTTTCCCCTCAATCATGTACTTTCTGCGTTTCTTGCAATGTAATTGTCTTTTTATTCAACTTTCAATCTATTTTACCCTCTCTCTGTTTGTAGACAGTCTGACTGCCTTCCTTTTCTCCGCTATGTTGGGTTTCTATGTTTCATGCAATCTGACTGCTTCATTTTACCCTCTATCCTGTCCTTTCTAAGTTTCATACAATCTGCCTCCTTTTTCCCTCTATCATACCCCTTCTATGTTTCATGCAATGTTATTGCCCTCTTAATCCACTTTCTCTCTATTCTACCCTGTCTCTGTTTCTTGCAATCTACCTTCTTATTATCCTCTCCCTCTCTGTTTGTCGCCATCTTCATATTCCCTCCCTCTTTCTTTTTCACACCAACTGCTGCTAAATATCTATGACGCTAATGACAAAGCTTCAGGTGAAAATTGCTTAATCACCCTGTTCTTCCTATCCCCAGGAATTAAACTACATACTCCAAAACCTAATTTTCTCTCCATCAATACATACACCCCCACATCGATACATAACCCCCCATCAGTGCATTTTGAACATCTATATATTTATTAATAAACTCGTGGTAGCGCTTCAGGCTGAAATGTTGATTTCTTCATTGCTTGGTTTTGGCACACAACAAAAATGAAATTCTTCCCCATAAATTATCAATGTAGTTCCATCACACACTCACACATGTATCTTCATATTCATATAATATATATATATATATATATATATATATATATATATGACATTCGCTTATACATACAATATTTATGCTCTCACACCCTGATTGAGCACTCTGGAAGAATGGTAGACTTTGAAAAACAGTAGCTACGCTGGCATATACGCATCGCTCATTCAGTAAAATGAATTAGATCACTCTGACTGTTGGGCACGTATAATGATAATATACGCGCTAAAAGGTATGCCTTCTTCCACCGAACGCCCATAGCCCACAGGTAGAATCGCCGACTGACACCAGTTCGGTCGGGTTTCAATCCTGCGTTAAAAAGCAATCGGAGTCTAACCGTACTGATGAGCTGTGATACAGCGAAACAGATCTGTCTGCGGATGACAATATATATATATATGTGTGTGTGTGTGTGTGTGTGTGTGTGTATACACTACAGTTAAAAAAAAACAGAAGCCACCCCATAATTAGCACGGGGGAGGGGAGCTTGACAAAAGAGTGAAAAAAAAATGAATAACAAAAAAATAAAATAAATACAAAACAAAACAAAAAAACAAATAAAAGACAACGAAATTGAAAAGTGGTCTAAAAGTCATTGAAAAAAAAAATTAGAATCAATCATCAAGTTTATACTTTGAGAAACCTTTACAACCAATGCCAAATATTTGTGTTGCAATAATCAAGGCCGGAAAAGGATATTTTGAGGAGAACAAAATCTAATCTTAAATGTTTATTTCCTTTTTTTATCATAACTCAATTTCTAATAAAAAAATCAACTCACTCTTTTGTATCCATGTATAATAAGTATACATTATTTAAATTACAAAACAACTACTTTTGGCGCCAACTTAAAAAGTACCAGGAGGTACTTAAATTTTAAACTGTAGTGTATATAATAATGACAGAATTGCATTCTTATACCTATGCATTTAGTATTTAACTATGTTTGCAATGTATATAAGTATAACACACACCTAAAATAATAATGTATACGCAGGTACTGTGCATTTTATTTGGTTAAAGTCCGAAGAAAGGATTTTTTAAACTTATATGTTATATATTGCATGTCATTTTCCTGGTTTCCGGTGCATATTTAAATATGTATTCTCCAATGCCTGACGATATTTCGTTTTCGTGAGTCATTAATTTTTGTGCTATGTCAGTATTTTCAAATATGGCTTCTTTGCGTCTTCACGTTTAAAAATCTTTAAACTGACAGCTCAAAAAACAAAAATGAAAACGTTTTTTCCGTACTTTTTTTAAAATAAACTTTATTCTTAAAAAAATAAAGTTCAATGAAATTTTATTAAAACCTTGCAATGATTTATTGTCACATATCCCGGCAACTCTTCGGTATACTTGAAGTAAAATTACGCAGATTTTGACGTGAACATTTTTTAGATTAACATTTCAGTTTGATTTTCATATGAAGTTTTGCTTATGAAAACGTTTTACAACGATCGAAATCTGTAATAATTGGTTCAAGTTAAAGCGAATACAGATGATCGGGTAGAAAACATAGCAACCAGTGCTGCGGGCGACTGAAATTTATAAAATGTATTTTTTTTCAAGAAAATATGTTTACCATGTCCAGTAGCTGTTAACGCTATTTCTAGTAATGACGTGTGTTTCCTTCCTAACCTTTCACGTGAAGTAGCGAGGAAAGTCAACATCTTGGTCATGTCATTATTTTCTCTTTCAGTCGAGATTTATAAAATCTTTTCTCTTAAAACGATTTCGCAGGAAAATAGGTTTCTCAAGCCCAGCAGCTCTTGTCGCTCTTTCAAATATTGATGGGGTTTCCTTCCTAACATTTTATTTGAAGTCATGTGGAATGTCAACATCTTCATTATGTCATTTTCTCTTTCAGTCTAAATTCAATATAAAACCTTTCTCTTAAAACAATTTTTCAGAAAAATAGATCTCTCAAGTCCAGTAACTGTTGTCGCTCTTTCAAATATTGATGGGGGTTTCTTTCCTAACCTTTCATTTGAAGTCATGTGGAATGTCAACATCTTCATTATGTCATTTTCTCTTTCAGTCTAAGTTCATTATAAAACCTTTCTCTTAAAACAATCAATTTTTCAGAAAAATAGATTTCTCAGGCCCAGTAGATCTTGTCACTCTTTCAAATATTGATGGGGATTTCCTTCCTAACCGTTTATTTAAAATATTGTAGAACGTGAACATCTTGATTATGTCATTATTTTCTCTTTCAGTCGAAATTTATAAAATCTTTCTCTTAAAACAATTTCTCAGGATAATAAGTCTCTCAAGCCCAGCAGTTGAGACAACTCTTTCCGGTAGTGTTTCCTTCCTAACCTTTTGTTTAACGTTGTGTGGAACGTTAACATCTTGATTATGTTATTTTCTCTTTGAGTTACATATGCTTTCCATTTTAGTTGTTGCTGCTGTTGAAAGTCCTCAAGTGATGTGGTTTCTGTATTTTGGTACAATTGATTGTTTGTGGTTGTGTTACGGCTAGTCTACAAGATTCGAAAAAGGAGAGTCTTTAAAACCCACAGGTGTCATTCGCTGGAAGCCAGATTTTAAAGATTTTAGAAAGCGGTAAATTTTCAAGTGACTGTTTCCGAACAAGTTTGGTACCACGCAGGACATATATATGTCGAGACTATTTCAGAACCTGACTCGAGTTTCTATGTTATATTTGTCTTGGTTTTTGTAGTAACTTGTGGTATTGGGTGAAACTATCCCTTTCACAGCCTATTCTATGTTTAATTTCCTGATTTCCTATATTAGATTTATAAATGATACATGCACCAGGATATTTGAAGTGCTTAGCTTTCATAAATTCTAAATCTTGAATGTTTAAGATGGATTCAAGGTGGTTTAATCACTGCTCACATTTCAATTTCTTGAAATACTTGGTTTCTCTTCCTAGATCATTCATATTCCCACCATGGATATCTATATTATATACATTGTTGTCATCTTTATTGCCATGATTACGACATTTTGGCCGTTGTACGCTCTGGCCTTCTTCAGTTGCTAGGAATTTAGAACCGAACCCTTTATTTCGAATACATTTGGGTATGTCATTCTCATTCCATGTGCAATGCTACTTCCGAATGCCATGTAGTTATCTCTCTTTAACTCAACTCTCTAAGTTATTTGTTCCCCAATGCTGTAGCCAGGTATTGAACTCACGACCTTTTACGTCAAGTGAAGTGTTTGGGTTATTTCCAGTGATTTGGCCCAAAGAGTTGTGAGTTCAATACCTGGTTACAGCAGTGGTGAACAAGTAACGTATAGAGTTAAAGAGAGATACCTCCATGGCATCCGGAAGTAGCATTACACATTGAATGAGAATGATATACCTCTGTGTTTGAAATAAATGGTTCGGTTCAAAATTCCTAGCACCTGAAGAAGGCCAGAGTGTACAACGGCCGAAACGTCGTAAACATGGCAATTAAGATGAGGACAACAGTTCAAATAATGTAAATACTCCCTCATCACAAAAGTATAGACAAATAATGAATATCTATGTCATCAGCAAATCCCCCATCATACTCTGTACACTGGCATTAGAAAAGAAACCAGGAACGTTGTTTTCTATCAGTAGATTCGTTTGGATGTTAACAATGCTTAAATGATCAGTGCCCATCTCTTTGTATCTATGCTTGTGCATTTGTAGAGCATAGCCTAAGAAAATATTAGTCAGAAAATATAACAGATGCATAATAATTACATATATATTTCCGTCATTTAATAACACAAGCAATCCAGCGAATATATAATGCGTATTATGTAAATGAATATATAATGCGTATTATGTAAATGAAATTCTTTCTTACATATAACAATAGACTGAAATACATCGATAAAAATTGTTGGATTTAAACTTATAGAATAAATGGAACTTTGTCTGTGTGTGTGTGTGTGTGTGTGTGTGTGTGTGTGTGTGTGTCCGTTACCTATAGACTCCGAAACGGCTGAACCGATTTTCTTGAAAATTTACACAGTTGTACTATAACCGTCTGCGAGTGTTCTTAGCTAGGTTTTGTGTCGAGGTACCCCCGATAAATATCGAAAATCGATAATCGAAAAATTCGGGTTACAGAAGGAGTGGTCCGATTTTAATCAAATTTGATACACTCATAGACAAAGACATAAGAAACGATATACAAAAGTTTTAAAGTTACAGTTCTTACAATAGTGCAGAAAATCGACAATATATATATATATATATATATATATATATATAAAAGGCAAGATGTTTGTGTGTGTGCCTGTCTGTTCATCTACCTGTATGTCTGTATTTTTTTATTTCAGCCCTTTTATTTTAGTTTTTGCTTCGGGTTTGGCTCTAAATAGGTATAATTGTATTTCTTAATCTTAGCCATGATATCATTTACTCAGAGGACTTATTTAGCCTTCAAATTTCAGTTTACGACGAAAAAAACTTACTTGATATCGATACCAGGAAATCAAAATTTGACTTACATCCATTCATTTTTCTTTCAGTCTACGGTTTCGCTTTAACTGGAAACAACTATTGCTTTTTAGTCTTTCGTGCTAACGTCCAAAGAGTCTGAGCTCCAGGACCATGGATTAGTTTTATAGCTTTCATTACACCCGAGCAACGCCGGGCTACACTGCTAGTAGGATATATAAGTATGAGTTGAATATTTTGATCTAAATCCGACAAAATGAATAGAATAAGTAAAGAACAGGTTGGAGAAAAAGTGTTTTTAATCTAACATATTTCACTTTGACAATCTTGCTTCAGAGATTATTTCTGTTGTGGAGTAGTTCTCGCTCTGAAGGTTATAATCGTGCTATGTCGGTTGCTAATCGACTTAATGCACCCAAAATGTTAGAAACTTGGTAATCTTCCACTGAAAGCTGACTCCTTAGTATTCAGCTAACTGTCGATTAATATCGACTGTCTAGTAGTTTCGCTGAACCCCGATATATTTATTTTGCAAAATTACAAAATTGTGGAACATGGCCGAAAGGAGAGGGGTAGAGGGTGGTCAACACTATATATCTTATACCTAGCTAAACACTATCATGACCCATTCACTCATTGCAATTAGCTCAGTCACCACAAGAACCCATCCATCACCTCCAAATCCTTTGTACACCACAATACCTCATATTTACAAGGGGCACCTAAAAAGGAGGGAACAAACCCATGACAATGAAAATGCAGCTATGTACAATATATCATATAATTTAAAACATTTAATGAAAAATGAAATGATGGGGAGGGACATGAACCCAATAACAAACTAAAATACAACAAAATAAACTATGTTCGCAAGACCCGTGTATCCCACAAAAAAAAAAAAAAAAGAAAAAAAGAGAGGGGTCAAAATAATAATAATGATATAGGAGGGAGAGTCCATTATCTGAGGAAAAGGTTTATTTCCCCATAACAATTTCTGAGAACAATGTTAAGCAACTGAATGACTAGAAAAATTCTGTGTAACGCGTTTCGTCCTCTCTGACTTCATCAGCTTAAAGTAATGTCTTTATTCATGTAACTATAAATACGTAGTGACAGGGCTAGTGCAAGAGTCTCATGGCCCACACTCAATCTATAATAGAATCTTCCAAATAAGCTAAATCTCAATTTAAGGTAGTATCCATATAAGGTAAGTACTTTATTGTAATCTAATTATGTTTAATAATAGATTAACTGCAAATAAGGTGAGCAATTAAACTAGAAAAATAGAAAATAAATTCAATGTATCGAAGTACAAATTAGAGACATGTCATAATAGATCATTCCATCTGAAATAAATTAACAATGAAATTTTTCTTGTTAAAAATGTTAAAGAATTTTAACACATTCAACATTATGAATAAAACTAGTGAGCTTTATAGAGTGTTTTTCAAAACGTAACGTAGCATGGGCAAAACAAATTCACGGATGCTCATTTCTTACCTATTCTACTGACTACTGTTTGGATATATTGTATTTTTTTTTAATCGTATCACCCCGAGCAAGGCGGTAATGCCACTGATGTGCAGGGGGCTACATAAAAGTAAAAAGATTAAGTAGAAGAGAGTGAAAAGGAAGACGAACCAGTTTGAAAGGAGCAATAGAAGGATGGGAATACAGGTGTGATAACAGTTGCGAAGGTGGAGAGAAAGGAAAGGATATACAAGGCGGTGAGGAAAGAACTAGAGTCAAGTGGATATATATATATATATATATTAATCGTATCACCCCGAGCAAGGCGGTAATGCCACTGATGTGCAGGGGGCTACATAAAAGTAAAAAGATTAAGTAGAAGAGAGTGAAGAGGAAGACGAACCAGTTAGAAAGGAGAAAGAGAAGGATGGGAATACAGGTGTGATAACAGTTGCGAAGGTGGAGAGAAAGGAAAGGATATACAAGGCGGTGAGGAAAGAACTAGAGTCAAGTGGATATATATATATATATATATATTAATCGTATCACCCCGAGCAAGGCGGTAAGGCTACTGATGTGCAGGGGGCTACATAAGAGTAAAAAGATTAAGTAGAAGAGAGTGAAGAAGAAGACGAACCAGTTAGAAAGGAGAAAGAGAAGGATGGGAATACAGGTGTGATGACAGTTGCGAAGGTGGAGAGAAAGGAAAGGATATACAAGGCGGTGAGGAAAGAACTAAAGTCAAGTGGATATATATATATATATATATATATATATTAATCGTATCACCCCGAGCAAGGCGGTAAGGCTACTGATGTGAAGGGGGCTACATAAGAGTAAAAAGATTAAGTAGAAGAGAGTGAAGAGGAAGACGAACCAGTTAGAAAGGAGAAAGAGAAGGATGGGAATACAGGTGTGATGACAGTTGCAAAGGTCGAGAGAAAGGAAAGGATATAAGGGGTGGGTGAAAGAACTAGAGTCAAGTGGTTAATATGTGCATCGTTCGGATTTAAAGAAAAAAAGACGTCAAATAACGAGAGAGAAATATGCAGAAGGCGTATACATTTTAGCAGAATTAAAAATAGAAACAACAACAACAACAACAACAAAAACGAATTCAGAAAAGGAAAAAAAAAATCCATCGTTACCACAAAACATTTTTCTTTCTTACATTTAGATTCTAATCTAAATAACTTAAAAGCTTATTGCACATCTCGTTACAAATCCGGATGCTGTTCAAGTGATTTGTATCCATTTTACAAAACAAATCTAAACTTATTTATAAATGAAACTTTGTCTGTGTGTGTGTGTGTCCGTTACCTACAGACTCCGAAACGGCTGAACCGATTTTCTTGAAAATTTACACAGTTGTACTATAAGCGTCTGCGACTGTTCGTAGCTAGGTTTTGTGTCGAGGTACCCCCGATAAATATCGAAAATCGATAATCGAAAAAATTGGTTTATAGAAGGAGTGGTCTGATTTTAATCAAATTTGATACACTCATAGACAAAGACATAAGAAACGATATTCAGTAGTTTCAAGGTTGCAGCGCTTACAATAGTGCACAAAAATCGACAATATATATAAATATAAAAGGCAAGATGTTTGTGTGTGTGTCTGTTTATCTGTCTGATTGTCTGTATTTTTTTCAGCCCTTTTATTTTAGTTTTTGCTTCGGGTTTGGCTCTAAGTAGGTATAATTGTATTTCTTAGTCTCAGCTGCGATACCATTTACTCAGAGGATTTATTTAGCCTTCAAATTTCAGTTTACGACGAAAAAAACTTATTTGATATCGATACCAGGAAATCAAAATTTGACTTACATCCATTGATTTTTCTTTCAGTTTACGGTTTCACTTTAACTGGAAACAACTATTGCTTTTTAGTCTTTCGTGTCAACGTCCAAAGAGTCTGAGTTCCGGGACCATGGATTAGTTTTAAAGCTTTCATTACATCCGAGCAACGCCGGGCTATACTGCTTGTGAACAATAAAAAAACATCAAAAGTCGCCTAAACAAAGTGAGTTTCATCTGTTCACTATCTCACATATGTATTCATCATTAAAAAGTTCGTTGTTTTTTTAATGAATAAGAATTTAACTTTTTCATCGTTTGAAAAAAAGCAATTGTTATAGAAAATAAAAACAAGGCCAGTATTATATCTGGATTAAACTAGATGACTTAAAATTCACAGAGAAACTATTGATGTAAAAACAGTAATAGTATTTTTGATAAAGATAAATCAGTTAGTTAAGTGCCATACGCTTGGGCGATCATGTCTTGTAAGGGACATGACTGACTAGGCGGAAGATTGCCATTACTTTCAATGGTAGACCGGTTACCAATCAAGGATTAGGTTCTATAAACCCAATCTATTCTGCTATTTAATCTATAGCTGGAGGTAAAAGAGACGGATTAGTAACTTTCCCAAGTGTATTTTCGCGTGAGTGAATGCAACAATTTAACTGAAGTTAAAACTCGGTTCTCGGATTTCTCGTTCCGAGCTGATGTCTACTGCACCACAACACATATCTTAAAATAATAAAGAAAATTAAAAAAAAAAGACCTCTAGGACGACGTCAAAATCCAAAACTTTGTCGTCCTTTGATAGTCAGTTGTGCTTAGCAACGTATATAAATACAGAGAGAAAAAAGTTATTATTGATAGGATAGCGAGGGTTACAAAGCACTCCGTAGTGTGTGTACCGGGGGGGGGGGGATATATAAATGTGAGAGTCAATTATAATTATGAGTGCAAGTAACGCTGATATGGGAACACTAAATGTTAATAGATAAAAATCCTAGATGACATAAGCTGAAAATATAAGATATGCAATTTACATATTGTTGCCGCTTAAGAGCACCAGTAAATATATAAAGTGCGACACAGATCCAAAGGCGAATTGGCATTGCGAATGAAGCATTCCAGAAGTTCAGTAAACTATTAAGAAACAGGACAATTTCGCTCGGAACAAAGAAGAGAGTGCTGGATTGCTATGTGTTGTCAGTTCTTCAATATGCCAGTGAATGCTGGACAATATCATCAAAGATAAAGGAAAGACTTGAACCAACCGAAATGTGGTTTTACAGAAGCATGCTGGATATAAAGTGGGGGATCAATTCTATATTACAATCAATATATAAACTGATCCCTCACTTTGTGACCACATCAGCTTCTATACATTTATATTCCTGAGATCCAAAAGCACAACGATGCATTCTGGGAGCTGAGTAGAGTATTAAGAAACAGGACAATTTCGCTAGAAACAAAGAAGAAAGTACTGGATTGCTATGTGTTGTCAGTTCTTCAATATGGCAATGAATGCTGGACAATATCATCAAAGATGAAGGAAAAACTTGAAGCAACTGAAATGTGGTTCTGCAGAAGCATACTGGATATAAAGTGGGGGCTCTGTTCCATATTACAATCAATATATAAACTGATCCCTCACTTTGTGGTTACAGCAATTTCTTTACATTTATATTCCTGAGATCCAAAAGTACAACGATGCATTCTGGGAGCTGAGTAGAGTATTAAGAAACAGGACAATTTCGCTAGAAACAAAGAAGAGAGTACTGGATTGCTACGTGATGTCGTCCTTCAATATGGCTGTGAATGCTGGACAATATCATCAAAGATGAAGGAAAAACTTGAAGCAACTGAAATGTGGTTCTACAGAAGGATGCTGCGAATATCATGGATCGTGCATGTGAGCAATGATGAGGTTTTGGAAGAGATGGAAACAAAAAGGAAATTAATACTGAGCATCAGGAAAAGAGCTTAAATTCCTGGGACATGTGATAAAGAAAGAGGCTTGGAGAATTTGATACTCACAGGTTAGATAAAGAGAAAGAGAGACAGGATGAAGCAGCATATAATATATTTGACGGTCCTGACCAGGTGGATGGCTGAGCGGGGTTTAAGTGGGGTAACAATAGAAAGCGTGCTAAGAGCCACCAGGGATACAGAAACGTGGAAGGACATGATCGCCTACGTCTTGAAGGGACATGGCACATAGAAGAAGAAGTAGCTTACTGCAAATAGAAATAAGTTTTCTACACATTTAAATAACTTATATATTTACTAATACTCCAGGTCTTCTTTTGTTTGAAAATTGGATTTATGTTTACTGAGGTGGAGAAGGTATTAACGTCCAAAAGAATAACACCAACAAGGTTCTGTCTTCTAGGTCACCCATTTAGCATCCGCAACACAAGTGACGATACAATATATATTGATGCCATTAGCATGGGACAGGCTAGCCTCCCAGAGAGTAAAATACTACGCCTCCTTGGCCTTACACTTTCGGCGGACCTCAAATGGAATGACTATATTGAATCCATTGCCAAATCTGCTGCTATGAAAGTCGGTTCTCTGTGCAGGGCCCGGAAGTTTTTCCCACCTGAATCTATTCTGCACATATACAAATCTACCATCCGCCCGTGTATTGAATATTGCTGCCATATCTGGTCGGGTGCCCCTGCTGCTCTCCTTGGGCATCTTGACAAAATACAAAGAATGATCTGTAACGTGGTTGATACTGACTTGGCAGACCGGCTGCAACCACTCTCTCACCGGCGTGATGTGGCTTCCCTGTGCCTCTTCTACAAGTACTTTCATGGCTTCTGCTCCGATGAGCTTAGATCATTGGTGCCGCCTAAGCACGAATTTACACGAGATACTAGATAAGCAACTAAGTCCCACCCTTTTACAGTTAAACAAATAAGATGTAACCGTAAATTCTACTCCAACAGCTTTTTTTCTCGCGCTTCCCGCCTGTGGAACTCCCTTCCACAAGTCTACTTTCCCGACAGCTACAATCTCCAGGTGTTTAAATGTAGGGTCAATAGACACCTCCTATCACACTAACTCCCAATTATTCTCAGAACACTCTCATCTACCCAACCCTCATTCTCGGTATCCTTACCCGCCTATCACCCACCCTCTGACATTTCCTATATTTAATCATCCTTTCTCCACTCTATGTAGCCCCCTGCGCAGTAGTGGCAGTGACATGCCTTGCTCGGGGTGAAACGCTTATAAAAAAAAAAAAATAAATGTTTTAACTTAGCTTTCTTTATATAGTTTTGTTTTTAATTATCTAAACACCATAATTTTTTTACGAGAGACTTAACTATAAAAATAAAGGGTTTAATGAAATTTTAACCAATATAATTATGAAATTACTTCTTAGTGGGGCGTACGGCCATATCACGTTGAATACACCGGTTCTCGCTCGATCACCGAAGTTAAGCAACGGTAAGCCTGGTCAGTACTTAGATGTGTGACCGCTTGGTAATACCAGGTGCTGTAAGCGTTTAGTGACGGATGTGCGTTGTGGTGCAGTGGATATCGGCTCGGAAAGAGAAATCGGTGAGCCGAGTTCGAATTCTAGTTGAATTCCCTGCATTCACTTAAGCACTGGTACCCTTGGGAAAGGTATTAATCTTTCCCTTCCCTCCAGTTATGGGTTAAAAAACAAGGGTAGGACCTGGGGACACTGCCCTTAAAAACAAATCTCAATGAATCTTGATACTCGAAAAGCAAAATGTATTACTAGACACAAAAGCTTATATAAAAACAACAATAGATTGTTGAAAGATAAAGGTATTACCAGCAATAAATAAATAAAATTTAGTTGGCAATAAATGACCCGTCGAGGTTGATATGCCATAAAAAAAAACCAACCATCGGAGCATAGATTCATAGATGATAGATCAAAATGCGACTATTGTCTCGTGATGTAGATGGAAAGTAGAGAATTGGTAAGGGAAATTTGAAGTGCTTGTTAATTGACAAGAAAAGCTTATCTGTTAGAGATGTCAGAGATCGGCCGTAAGTGTCATATATCCTTCTATACAGGTTGTAGAAGTGAATCCCTAAAATAAAGAACGAAATTTACATTATTCAGACTATTATCCTCATCTTTGTTGCTATTTGTACGACGTTTCGGTCGTTGTACGCTCCGTTGAAATTAATTATCGTTCTTTCATCTTGGACTTGGTAGTGAGAGTACCAAATTCCAACATAAAAGAACTATAATTGATTTCACAAGATATTTCGCAATAATCAACGAGATGATCCAAATCAGCCAATCTATGGACACCTGATCATGACCATAGGGTACTTGGTCGAAACATTGCGTTTATTGATTATTGAAAATTACTCATGTCAGAAGAAAAAATACAAGTTAGGACAAGTGGCACGAAACCACTAAAATAATAAAGAAAAAAAATACAAATTAAAACAATTTCTATCAGGAAACCAGATTTTGTTTCTGAGTCGTAACTTACTAGCATAAGCGAGCAAAGTAGACACGAAGCGTTAGTAAAGGGGGTGCACAGTGCTGCTGCCGTTTACCCTGTTCGTTTTTCGAGACTCATTTTGTTCCTTCTGGGGATTTTTATCAGTCTGAGCCTCTTGCTCTGTACTTTAAAGTTGACCTCATTTACTGATAACCCTTGGTCGAAAGTAAGTGTTTCGTATCGATCCAGCGGATTTGCATGTGTTTCTTCACAAAACGTACGTTTCTCATTGTGGTAGTTGCTCAAATTAGGGTGTTTGTTTGTTCTCATGTATTTACCCAATGTTTCCGCATTTTTTCACTTTGTTTACATAAAAAAAAACCTTTCCCCCAAGCAAAGCTGGACCGCCACTAGGTCGCAAGGGGTTACTATGAGAGAGGGAATAAAACTGGGATCAGAAGAAAGGATAAAAGATAAAAAGAATTCAAGAAGATAAAAGATGGCAACTGACGCTGCATTTAATGTTTTGTAGATTGTAGCTATTAGAGAAGCAAGTAAACGAAAGGGAGTTCCACATGTAGGAAGTGCGAGAAAAGAAACATTTAGAGTAGAAGTGACGGTTACATTTAATGATTTCAACGGTAAAAGGATAGGGTTAAGTTTTAATTCATGTGGTCGGAGCACCAGGTAAAAAAAGCTCGTCAGGGTACTTGACATGGAAACATTAGCAGAAAAGCAGTAATTTTCTCAAATATTTTCTTGATGGTTAATCTACTTTTTCTGCTTAATACACTTTTTTTCTGCAATTTGTTTTTGTAAGATTTTTAAAGTAATTTTTGATCTTTATCTTGCGAATTTTTAAAATTTTTGTTCAAAATATTTTTCGTAATTTCTGCTTATGTCTTTCTGGCAGTCAATATGGAGTGCTGCATCGTGTGTCCACAATCTCTGTCCATCTACAGACACACAAATATATATATATATATATATATATATATATATATATATATATATATTAATATACTTAATTACAATAAGGCAGCACTAATAATTGCAGACTAAACATCAGAAAATACAATGCTAATTTAACAGTAACTTAAATCGTCAAATAACCCAAAGTAGTACTACCTCGTAGGTTAAATAATGGGGAAGTAAAAAAAAAAAAGAAAAAAACCGTGCTCAAGAACAATGGATGTAAGTCAAATTCTGATTTCCTGGTATCGTTATCAAATAAGTTTTTTTCTTCGTAAACTGAATTTTGAAGGCTAAATAAGTCCTCTGAGTAAATGGTATCATGGCTGAGACTAAGAACTACAATTATATCTACTTAGAGCCAAACCCGAAGTAAAAATTAAATAAAAGGGCTGAAAAAAAAAATACAGCCACACAGGCAGATAAACAGACATACACACAAACATCTTGCCTTTTATATATATATATATATATATATATATATATATATATATATATTATCGATTTTCTGCACTATTGTAAAAACTGCAACCTAGAATCTTCTGAACATCGTTTCTTATGTCTTTGTCTATGAGTGTATCAAATTTGATTAAAATCGGACCACTCCTGCTATAAGCCGATTTGTTCGATCATCGATTTTCGATATTTATAGGGGATACCTCGACACAAAACCTAGCTACGAACACTCGCAGACGCTTATAGTCCAACTGTGTCAATTTTCAAGAAAATCGGTTCAGCCGTTTCGGAGTCTATAGGTAACGGACCCACAACCACACACACAGACAAAGTTCCTTTTATAAATAAGTTTATATATATATATATATATATATATATATATATATATATAGTACTGTGCAAAAGTATTAGGACAAGAACTATTTTATCTTTTATGAGGCACAATGACAGAAAATAAACAATTTAATTAATGTAATTTTATTGGATTTACTCAACAAATGCTTAAACAAGAAAAAATACTTGTTACAAAATAAATTTAATATTTAGCCTTTTAATAGCCTTTAATAGCCTTTTGCTTTGATCACAGCCTTCATTCTGTTAGACATTGATATCACAAGCTTCTTCCATGTATCTAATGGTATCTCCGGCCAAGCAGCTTGTATTTGTTTCCATAGTCTGTCTTGCAAAGTAACATTAGATTCATCAATTCGAGAGGAGGGAATAAGAAAAAGTCATATCCAAGGATAACAAAATAATGAGTAGTTTCAAAATAACTTAATAGAAAACCGGAAAAATTAAATATAACTTCTTTTTAATACATTTCTTTTACACCTCGTTTTAAATAATCAATATTTATTAGATATTTACTTGGATTTTCACCCTGTATTTGAATTTCAGTGAGGTTTTTAGAAACATCACCCTTGTCCTAATACTTTATTTTGATGCTTCATAAAAGATAAAATACTTCTTGTCCTAATATATTTGCACAGTCCTATATATATATATATATATATATATATATATATATATATCTCGTTCCATGAGTCATGTCGTTCCAGATGTATCAGTTATCTCCCTTTAACTCAACTCTCTAAGTTATTTGTTCTCCACTGCTGTAGCCAGATATTGAACTGACAATTCTTTGGGTTAAGTCAATGGATCTAACCAATGCTTTTATCTGCTGGGCCATATGCCGTTTCTTATTAATTTTTTTTATCATTACGCTGGATTCTAACCCTTATATACCAAAAGATGGCCCGAGTTGTAACCAGAGTTTCACGCTCGTGCGATCTTTAGAAGACCTGAAGTCGTCTGAAGATCGCGTGAGTGTGAAACTCAGGTTATGACTAGGAATATCATTTAATAGAGTTAACACCGTGAAGAATTTTTTTCTCTGCCTTGGCAATTTACGCGTGTTTGCCTTTCAATCATTTCCTTTGTTTTATCAGAAAAGCAAAATCGTTGAAGAGTGAAGTCATCACAATAATGTATTCACGAAACTTCGAAGTCAGCATGACTGAAATAACACTTTTCATCTAGCTAAAACAAATCACACCATTATATATATATATATATATATATATATATATATATATAGATAGAATAATATAGATACTAGTTGGCAACACCAATATACTACACCATGGAAATAATAAACAAAAGCTTCAAATTCTCGAGATCCTCTATATCAAAAGCAAGCAAACAACACTGAACAAAATTTATTACACGTATAATAGAAATGTTTTAGAATGAATTTGACCAACATTTAATGCCATTTGCAATTTTATCATCACTGGGTTACATGGACGCTTGTTTACAAAAAGTATGACCATAGATAAAACTTTTAATTTAAAAATAATTATAACAGGGCGCACTCACATTTTTACAAAAAAAAAACAAAACAAAACACTATCACATCAATCGCAGTTACATTAAGTTTTTCTTCAAAATTTACTTCTGAGGATGATCTCGAAGAAGATTAAAAGTACTTGGGTTCATGAAAAAAAAAAGTTACGTAACTTTATGAATTCCAACTTAACACCAAGAAGCTAATTTAGAGAACTAGAAAAGATTACTAAAAAATAAATAGAAAGTAAAATTACCAACCATATCTATTTATAGTAAAAAAAAACTTTATTTTCGGGGAAAAAATACATTTCTGTATTAAATTACCCGATGGACTGATATGCCGTAGAACAAATAAAACATATATCCCACCAAACACACATGGAAGTAGAAGATAGCTTGATGCACATCCTCTCTATTATAATGAAGACCATTGTGTGTGCGTATATATATATATATATATATCCTGTCATGCTCATAGAGAGAAAGATATTAGAGAGGCATCGTCGGCTCAGTTCATTCTCTTTACTACCAGTTATTAAACTTTAGTACCAGTGATGAAAGCTCTTGCCGCATGTTTGCTCTTTAACAATGCTTTATTTATGTTTTGCAATAATTATGTCGACGAGTAGCGAGGAATATATATATATATATACTAGCATCATAGCCCGGCGTTAGAATATTTTACATGTCGCAGTTGCATAACGGACACGTCAGGAATGTCGCTCTTTCAGTGTTTCTGCTTCGCGTGCAGCACGTATTCGAAACAACATTGCGTTTATTTTTGTTTCAACATTACGGGGGAAAATATTTACATTTTTTGTTGTCTAAATGAACTTAACCTAAAAATAAAAAATATTTAATTTGTTAAACCTTTTTTTTAAATTTTATTTTCTGAAGTATGAAATATGAAAAAAAAAAGACTTAAATAATTAAATTAACCATTGGCACTTTTTTTCCTTTTGTTTCAAAGTACGGGAAAAAATATTCACATTTTTTTTTTGTTGACCAAAGGAATTTTTAAAACGTCGGAATAAAAATTAATATAAAGGCTCATTTTTTTAATAAAAAATATTTTAGTCGCGTTTGACACGTGTGATTTGCTTTCTGTGACGTAATTCAGCAACCATCTTAGATCTTAGACGTTTAATGAAGCAAATGTAAACAATCGGTTCTATTGGTCAAAAAGAGCGAAAGGGAAAAGTGCTGAACTTAAACTCAAAAATTATGTGTCGACCTAGCTTCCCTGTAGATATGTGTCCCTAAACGTTTGAATGGCGTAGCTTAAAAAATGTAGGCGTACATAGGGAACAGTCATACATGGACTCACAGAATGCCTTATATATATATATATATATATATATATACCCTCTTGCCATGCTCAAGGGAATAACGTAATAATCGTCTCAAAGTAGGGCTACACTAGTTTATCCTTTAAAAAGGTTAAACGAACACTTGACTTCCAAAATGACTTCCTTGTTATCAATACTGAATCTATTAATTCCGGTTAGTACATAACAATATACATATTTGTCGACAGGGCCTTGAATACGGCGAACGCGCTACCCGTAGAAGACGCATAGCAGAGGCGGTCAAAATAGTCTGACAAAGACCAACCTTCATCATCTTGGTTCGGAATTTTACTTCTACACTAAGATTCATATAAAGAAAAAAAAAGTTAAGGACATAACAGCAAATTGAAACTAAGTTCTGACGAGTGAGGATATCATAATGGTGCCTTCACAAAATTTTAAAGTTTGTCACTTGACTGAGCAGAGTCAGACGGTCTTAGAATTTCGTGAAGACATTTCAAGAAGAAGAGAAAAAAAATTATTTTTTTTTTAGACAAATTCAAGGAGATTAAACGCTAAAAGCATTTGACGATAGGAAAAAAAATAACGTGAAATTCGTGAAGGAAAAAAAAAAGCAAAAAAAAATAACGTGAAATTCGTGAAGGAAAAAAAAAGCAAAAAAAAAAATAACGTGAAATTCGTGAAGGAAAAAAAAAGCAAAAATAAAAAAATAACGTGAAATTAGTGAAGAAAAAAAAAAGCAAAAAAAAAAATAACATGAAATTCGTGAAGGAAAAAAAAAGCAAAAATAAAAAAATAACGTGAATTTAGTGAAGAAAAAAAAAAGCAAAAAAAAAAAAAATAACATGAAATTAGTGAAGGAAAAAAAAAAGCAAAAAAAAAAATAACGTGAAATTCGTGAAGGAAAACAAAAGCAAAAAAAAAATAACATGAAATTCGTGAAGAAAAAAAAAGCAAAAAAAAATAACATGAAATTCGTGAAGGAAAAAAAAAGCAAAAATAAAAAAATAACGTGAAATTAGTGAAGAAAAAAAGCAAAAAAAAAAAAATAACATGAAATTCGTGAAGGAAAAAAAAGAAAAAAAAATAACGTGAAATTCGTGAAGGAAAAAAAAAGCAAAATAAAAACGTGAAATTCGTGAAGGAAAAAAAAAAGCAAAAAAAAAAATAACGTGAAATTCGTGAAGGAAAAAAAGCAAAAAAAATAAATAAATAACGTGAAATTTGTGAAGGAAAAAAAAATAAAAAAAAAAATAACGTGAAATTCGTGAAAGAAAAAAATAAGCAAAAAAAAAAAAAACGTGAAATTCAATTAATTTCGGAAAACAAATTTTACACCACAAACACTTATCTAATATACGCAGATCTTTTTCAACGAAAGCATTTCAAGTTTTTACGCTAAAAAAGGGTGTATTTTTCCGAAATTAAATCTAAAAATTCAGAAGACACTTCAACTGATGATGTATATTCAAGAAATGAATAACTGAGAGGAAAAGTCAGACAGACAGCTGAAGCAGATAAGTTCGCCTACGACCCGGTTCACACTCTTCCCTGTTCTTTTGAATAAAAGTAGAGGTTTGTCCTTTGTTTCCAGTTTATGACTAGGTTTCCGGGTTCTTCTAAAATCTTCCCATTCTTTTTCACTTTCAGTAGCCGATTACGTCTTAGTAGCATTATCGCGTTGCTTGGGGTTGATTAAGAAAAAAGATAGATATAGAGCGAAGAAAAGAGAGAGAAATCATTACAAAAATCGTAACGAATATGTGTTTCATTTATTAAACTGTGCTAGCTTGGAAACAGGATGTTGACGTCATTTCCGTCTTTCAGTAATCATTGACTGTCCCTGTTATATTAACGCAATCGTTACCCTTTAAAAGTATTAAACGAACACTTGACTTCCATAATGACTTCCTCGTTATCAACATTGAACCTATCTATTCTAGTTAGTACACACACATTATATATATATATATATATATATATATATATATATATATATATTTTATAGATAAGAAAAATTAAGACAGACACGTTATTTCATGGTAAATCGGTTGTTTAGGCCTATTTCAGGCGAACCATCATCAGCTTCCGTCTTTATTTTACAAAGGATTCGTGTAAAATCCTTTGTAAAATAAAGACAGAAGCTGATGATGGTTCGCCAGAAATAGGCCTAAACAACCGATTTACCATGAAATAACGTGTCTGCCTTCATTTTTCTTATATTTACTCTATATGTATTTATATACATATATATATATATATAGAGCTCTCTTAGAGAGTTATCCTACCACTGTATGTAGAGGATACTCCTTTGGATTCTTCTATGCCCACGCTGCATGCTGATATATATATATATATATATATATATATATATATATATATATATATATATATATATGCTCTGACAGCCCGATTGAGCACTATGGAGGAATGCTAGATTTTGTAAAAGCAGTAGTTACTCACGCATCTACGCATCGTTCATTCAGTAATGAATTTGGACACTCTCGATTACTGGCGTGTGTGTACACTGTATATAACACGCTAAAAGTCTGCCTTCCTCTACCGAGCGCCCATAGCTTCCGTCGGGGTTCAATCCTGGCTAGAAGCAATCGGATGTCAAACCGTACTGATGAGCTGTGATACATCGAAACAGATCTGTCTGCGAATGACTATATATATATATATATATATATATAATGTTCAAAACAATTCATTTCAAACTGTCGGTTGTCTATAACCAAGTTTCGTTATATATATATATATATATATATATATATATATATATATATATATAAAACGAAACTTGGTTATAAACAACCAACAATTTGAAATGAATTATTTGAACATTATTTTTGATCGATACTCATATTTAAGTAGATATTCTGTTTTTTTAAAGAAACAGTATTATATATTTATATCTACTGGCCTGATTGTTTACGATAAATTTTTGTTACAAAAATGTGTCATTCGGCAGGATTCGAACCTGCGCCCTATCTACACATTTTCGTAATAAAAATTTTTCGTAAATAATCAGGCCGGTAGATATAAATATATAATAAACTTTGTCTGTGTGTGTGTGTGTGTCCATTACCTATAGACTCCGAAACGGCTGAACCGATTTTCTTGAAAATTTACACAGTTGGACTATAAGCGTCTGCGAGTGTTCTTAGCTAGGTTTTGTGTCGAGGTACCACCGATAAATATCGAAAATCCATAATCGAAAAAATCGGGTTATAGAAGGAGTGGTCTGATTTTAATCAAATTTGATACACTCATAGACAAAGACATAAGAAAAGATATTACGAAGTTTCAAGGTTGCAGTTCTTACAATGGTGCAGAAAATGGATAATATATATATATATATAAAAACAAGATGTTTGTGTGTGTGTGTGTGTGTGTGTGTGTGTGTGTGTGTGTCTGTTTATCTGCCTGTATGTCCTTTATACAAATCCACAATTTTTATCCGATTCTCATCAAACTTCACACAAATATTCTTTAGGCTGAGTCTGAGCTCCAGGACCATGGATTTGTTTTAAAGCATTCATTACACCCGAGCAACGCCGGGCCACACTGCTAGTATAATTATATTTCACACTCCTATTTTCAAATACATAAGAGAAAAGTAAGAGAAAAAAATAAAATTATATTACATGAAAAAATGCGCGCATGAAAAGTAATATTCTTAAGATTATATTACACCAGGTTTAATAATTTGTCCTGTTCTTTTCCAGGTTTAATAACTTGTCCTTTACTTTTCCAGGTTTAATAACTTGTCCTTTACTTTTCCAGGTTTAATAACTTGTCCTTTACTTTTCCAGGTTTAATAACTTGTCCTTTACTTTTCCAGGTTTAATAACTTGTCCTTTACTTTTCCAGGTTTAATAACTTGTCCTTTACTTTTCCAGGTTTAATAACTTGTCCTTTACTTTTCCAGGTTTAATAACTTGTCCTTTACTTTTCCAGGTTTAATAACTTGTCCTTTACTTTTCCAGGTTTAATAACTTGTCCTTTACTTTTCCAGGTTTAATAACTTGTTTTTTTACTTTTCCAGGTGTAATATAATCTTTAAAATATTACTTTTCATGCGTGCATTTTTCCATGTAAGCCATGATTTTTCCAGGCATTGCTAGTAATTTATTATAAATTTAATGCTGAAAACCGCGTTCGAAAATATTGTGGAACTCCCTTCCATAAGTCTACTTTCCCGACAGCTACAATCTCCAGGTGTTTAAATGTAGGGTCAATAGACACCTCCTATCACTCTAACTCCCAATTATTCTAAGAACACTCTCATCTACCCAACCCTCATTCCCGGTATCCTTACCCGCCTATCACCCACCATCTGACATTTCCTATATTTAACCATCCTTTCTCCACTCTATGTAGCCCCCTGCGCAGTAGTGGCAGTAACATGCCTTGCTCGGGGTGAAACACTTATAAAAAAAAAAAAAAAAATTAAAAAAATTATCTGCAAGTGATTAAAAAAATAATAAAAATTGGTTATTTATAATTAATTTTGATAATCAATACTGGTAAAATAATAAATGTTTGATTGGCAAAAACGATAAAAGGTATAATCCGATTTAAATGTTGAAAACCGCATGCTTTCAAACATACGCCCCGTAATGGGGGCGCTAGGGGGTGTCGTCGGTGATGTCATTGCGAGGATCACTAGGGGGTTTCGGGTCTTTCAACATCATACCCCACTCACTGCGCCGACCTGACCAGAGATGATCAGTTTCTGGCCCACCCTCGATAAGCGCTTTCAGACACTGGAAAATTACGTTTACGCCCGGTACGAAACCTTGCAAATACTTCTGATTGGCGACAGTCAGAGCCACTTTCCATTTAGAGGCGAACCGTACATGAGCTCGTCCGAAACATTAACTCAGCAAAAATATTATACAGAAAAGTTATAAAGAATAAGAATTATTATCACTAACTTATGGACTTATGTAGTTAGTCTCTCTTTTCGGATTTTACATATTTTAATGTAACTTTTTTTCTACTGAACCAAAATTCAAAACTTGTTTTTCAAAATCTAGCTAAGGAAGTGTCCTATATAATTCTGTAAACTGCTTGAAATTTGGTTGAGAACTGAATTAGTGGTGAAGCTTGAAAGCTGCCTAGATTCATTCAATGTAGGACTTATGAATATATTCAACTACTTCTTCTTCTTCTATGTGCCCTGTCCCTTCAGGACGTAGGCGATCATGGTTCTCCATGTCTCCCTATCCCTTGTGGCTCTTAGTATGTTTGCTTCTGTTACACCTCGCAAGCCCCGTTCCGTCATCAACCCGATCAGACCCTGCAAATATGTTATCCACTGCCTTCCTTCCTCTGTCTCTCTTTCCTTCTATCTGGCCTGTCAGTATCAGGTTCTCCAGTCTCTCCTTCCTCATTGTGTGTCCCAGGAACTTCAGTTGTCTCTTCCTGATGCTCAGTATCAATTTCCTTTTTGTTGCCATTCTTTCCAACACCTCATCGTTGCTTGCATGCTCAGTCCACGATATCCGTAGCATCCTTCTGTAGAACCACATTTCAGCCGCTTCCAGTTTTGTCCTCATTTTCGATGATATTGTCCAGCATTCACTGCCGTATTGAAGAACTGACATCACGTAGCAGTCTAGAATTCTTTTCTTCGTTTCTATTGAGATTTTCCTGTGTGTTAGTATTTTGCTCATCTTCTGGAACGCGTCCTTTGCCATGCCAATTCGCCTTCGGATTTCCGTGTCGCACTTTCCATAACTACTACCGTGGTTAAATGATTATATATATATATATATATATATATATATATATATATATTAATTCAGATACTTCAATCCAAGGGAAAAAGCAGGAAGGTAAATTCCAAAAAACCCGATCCTAATTAATATTAAAAATTTATTTTAATATTAAAAAATGATACAGGAAGAGAGCTCCATGTAATAAAATATTACAGAGCAAATATATATTAAAAAAGGATCAATTCAAAGATGTTGAATGGCCATTTTGATATGAAGATCCCCACGGGGGACGACACATCACCTCAGCAACAGAAAAAACCTTTCAGAAACTGGAGAAAAATTAGTCTACTTTTCCTTTTTAAATAGATTGCAAAGAAATTAAAAAATAAATAATAAAATAAAATAAAAATAAAAATAAAGGGAAAGAAAAAGAAAAAGAAAACGAAAAAGAAAAAGAAAAAGATAGAATATATATATATATATATATAATTTTATTCCATTCTCTTATTTTCAAATTAAAAATTGCGCTGTGATGCGTTTCGTTCTTGAGAATTTCATGCTAAATTTGTTATTTTGGTACGACTGCACATGCGCGTGACTCGAGAGCTGCTGGGGATTTTATAATAACTTTCTTTTTTATTTCTCACTGCGATATTAGAAAATCTGCCATGAATGGTGAAATATTTTAAGAGCCAGGTTGCAAATTTTCTGTGGATGCCATGGTGATTCACGATACATTTACGTTGTATTGTGTTATCTTTTTAATCATGGCGGCGTTTTTATGCCAAAATTATGGTCAGTCTCGTTAAAGCAAAGTGACTAGCATGGTCGAAATTTAGGTAGCAAGTAAGTGGATGTGTTGTTGTTGTTGTTGTTGTTGTTGTGTGCGTGAGAGAGAGAGAGAGAGAGAGAGAGAGAGATTTTGTAATCAATTCTGGTAAAATAATAAATGTTTGATTGTCAAAAATGATAAAAGGTATAATCAGATTTAAGTGTTCAAAAAATCAAGAATTATTATAACTGAAACGATAAAAGTAGCCCTTAGAGAGAGAGAGAGAGAGAGAGAGAGAGAGAGAATCATCAATAACGGAAACATGTTGATTTTTGGGAAAATATTTTCAAAAAGACCGGATTCGAGAAATTCTAAAAAGATACATGCCATCGCTCCACTGAGCGGCGATCTAAGTTTTTGTTTGTAACAATCATTATTAAATGTGAATAGTATTGAATATAGAATGTTATATATATATTGTGATATTGTTATAATGTTATATTGAATAATGTTATATTGTTATAATGTTATATATATATTGTGATATTGTTATATTGAATCTAGAATGTTATTAAATGTGAATTAGTATTGCTCGTTGATTAGACGGCAAATTTTGATTATTTTATCTGTTGGTAGAGAGATATTTATCTGTGTAAAATCCAAGGATGGAACGATCATATTACAGAAAGATGAAATACTCCAGCGATGAGAAGAATATATAAAAGATCTCTTCCACGCAAAGAGATAGTAACCGACAACAAACAAAGATGCTGACGGGAAAAAAATTTTTTTTTCCTTTGGGGTTTTATGAAATTATTCTTACTGTTTTCGAAGTAAGAATGATAAATTCCGAGAGTCCAATCCAAAAATACAATCTTAATTAATCTTAAAATAACATTATAATAAAAATTAGCTACTTAAAAGGTCATTTAACCCTATACGATAAACGTCGTAACAGATTTTTACAAAATGTTAACGAAAAAAAATCAATATTACAATTAGTTAAGAAGAAAGACTTACTGAAAAGTTGTAAGTTTTTTCCCTTTGACTGGTTGAAAACCAGTTGTTAAAAACTTTTCTGTAAATTACTTAAAACGGAAACTTAATTACATTGTCTTTTACTTATAAAAAAAGACAGTATTATTAAAAGCTCAATATTTCATTTTGAGCTATATTATATTAAAGATTTTACACATAGAAAAAACTTTACCGATGTTTTTTTTAAAATAATATATACGTAAATTAAATACGCATAAATGTAAACAATGGGTTAAATTAACCCGATTATTATAAATATTTAGGTGACTTTTATATTATAGGCGGAAAGTCTAAAGAGCCATTTACATTCAAGTTATGAAAACAATAATTGCAGCTTGAAATAAATTACATATTAACACAGTTAATATATATAAATATTGATATCGAGGGCATTTGTAATACGTTTATAGCGATTTACATACAATTCAACCCCTATTTTACAAAGTAACAAAATTAAGTTGCGAAAATAAATATTTCGCATCTTAGAAAATTACGATTTCATTCGGAATATCCGAAGATGGATCGGAGAATATCTGAAATACGGCCGTTAGCTTGTGAGGCTCAGATGCATTCTGATTTTATTTTGGCAAGCTGACTATTACGAAAAATTTGCCAGACGCCAAATTTTTCCGCATTGTGACAGATTTTGAAATTAGTACATATGTCCACGGAAGCGTTCAATAACTCCAACGACATATACAAAAATTTCGCTTTAATAATAACGACAAAAACTTATAATTGAAAAAATTCAACCGTGAAAATATTTTTCAATAAAATATTAAAAAATAATTACCATTCAGTTGAAATACAGAAAAATAATTTTTACAGATTCGAGAAATTCTAAAAAGATACATGCCATCACTCCACTAAGATCTAAATCTTTGTTTGTAACAATCATTATTAAATGTGAATTAGTATTGGTCGTTGGTTAAACGGCAGATTTTGATTATTTTATCTGTTGGTAGAGAGATATTTATCTGCGTAAAATCCAAGGATGGAACGATCATATTACAGAAAGAGGAAATACTCCAGTGATGAGAAGAATATATAAAATCTCTCTTTCATGCAAAAAGAGAGAGAGAGAGAGAGAGAGAGAGAGACAGCAATCGACAATAAACAAAGATGCTGACGGACCGGAAACATTAAAATCCGAAGTGGAAGCTGCAATGGCCAAACTTAATAGAAACAAAACAGTTGGAACAAACGGATTTGTAATAAAGATGCTAATAGCCTTAGATGATTTGGGCATAGAGAAAATTATAGAAATAAGTAACGAAAACTATAACATTGGTGTAATACCAGATGACCAATACTAATGGTCTATTTTCATAGCTCTGCCTAAGAAGCCAGGTGCAAGCAAATGCAAACGCCACCGAGCAATCAGTTTAATGAGCCACATAACAAAACTCATCATCCAAATCCTGATGAATAGAGCACGAAGAAGAATCAGGCAAGAGATACAAGAACAGTACGGTTTTATCAAGGACACTGGAACAAGGAATGCAATGCTGCCATTTATGGTCAGGTGCCCCTGCCGTTCTCCTCAGTGTTCTTGACAAGCTCCAAAGGAGAGTCTGTAATGTGATAGGTACTGATCTGGCGACTCGACTGCAGCCACTTCCCCATCGTCGAAATGTGGCCTCCATTTGTCTGTTCTATAAATACTTTCATGGCTTCTGCTCGGACGAGCTTCAGTCACTGATGCCTCCTCAACAGGTGTTTATTCGTGCAACCAGACTGGCAACTGGGTCCCACCCATTCACAGTCAGGTTAGCCAAATGCAGTCGACAATTCTACTCCTGCAGCTTCTTCTCTCGCATTTCCCGCCTGTGGAACTCGCTCCCGTATTCTTGCTTTCCTGACGGCTACAACCTCCAGAAATTTAAATGCAAAGTCAATACACATCTACTAACCACTGGCCTCTAGCTCTCTCCCCACCCCTGTATAACCTTCCCTTTCTCTCCACCTATATATATGTCATCGCACCTGCTTTCTATTGTTCCTTTCTAACTAGTTTGTACTCCTCACTCTTTTTTAATTAATCTTTTTGCATTTATGTAACCCCCTGCACATCAGTGGCGTTTCCGCCTTGCTCGGGGTGAAATGATTAAAAAAAAATACTTATGCTTAGGATGCTATCAGAAAGGGCAAGTAAAAATGAAAAAGGACGTGTGCCTATGTTTTATAGACTATGCAAAGGTATTCGAGAAAGTACGCCACAAACAATTGACAGAAATGCTCAGTAACCTCGACATATTTGGGAAAGACAGAGTAATTAAAAACCTCTACTGGCAGCAAATCGCATGCATACTGACAGGAAACAAATTCAGTAGCTATACAAAGGTCTGTAAGACAAGGATATGTCTTTTTATCGGATCTATTCAACTTGTACAGCGAGACTATTATGAGAACCCTAGAACAGTGCTACTCAAAGTGTGGTACGCGTATCATCGCTGGTACGGTAGCCATTGTCTGCCGGTACGCGGAGATTTTCCAGAAAAGAAAGAAAAAAAAGTTTAGTCATATGGATATTTTAAATACGTCTTAAATTAATTAAAATTAATATTTTGTTTTAACTTTGTCTATTTTTTAGAAGATTAATGCCTTTAATTAAATTCAAATTGCTTACGAAGTATTAATATTAACTTTAAATATTTTTTTCTGGATTTTTAAAAATATATGCCCTCGAAACCAGTGTCCATCACTAATATAGCACAAATATGGTACTGGTCAATGGCACACTGGGGAAACTTGTTACGTCAATGATGACTGCCCTTAGAATGAACAAGATATCATGTCCTCATGTTTATTACAGATAGTCTCAAAATGTCCCTGAAATAGTACAAAAAAAAAAAAAATTCCGGGGTTCACAGAACCCCACTCTTACTCAGCTGGATTGGCTTGCTTTGTTTGCCGGTCCCTGGCACATTGAAAAAAAAAAAAAAAAAAAAAAAAAAACTACCGGTCCGCCATATCAAATAGTTTGAGAAGCACTGCCCTAGAAGTTATGCCAAGATTCATCATCGGCGACCACAATCTGAACAACATAAAATACGCAGATGATACAATGCTGATAGCAGACACGAAAAAGGAACTACAAAACCTCCTGAAGAAGGTAGCTGAAAATAAATAAAAAGAAACGACTACAAATAAACTACAAGAAAAACCGAATGTATGGTCATCAGCAAACAGAGTATCTCAAAATGACAATTACAGGTAGGGGATAGTAAAATCAAGCAGGTAAAAACATTTTGTTAGACACAAAGAGGAGAGTATTGGATTGCTATGTGATGTTTTTTCTTCAGTATGGCAGTGAATGTTGGACAATATCATCAAAGATGAAGGAAAAAAAACTTGAAGCAACTGAAATGTGGTTCTACAGAAGGATGCTGCGAATATCATGGATCGAGCATGTGAGCAATGATGAGGTCTTGGAAAGGATGGAAACAAAAAGAAAATTAATACTGAGCATCAGGAATAGACTGCTGAAGTTCATTGGACATGCAATGAGGAAGGAGGGCTTGGAGAATCTGATCCTCACAGGTGTAATAGAGGGAAAGAGAGACAAGTGAAAGCAGCGGGTAGCATACTTGACGGGCCTGAGCAGGTGGTTGGTGGAGCGGGGTTTGGGTGGGGTAACAGGAGAAAGCGTGCTAAGTGCTACTAGGGATGGATAGGGAAACGTGGAAAGTCATGATCGCCTACATCCTGAAAGAACAGGGCACATAAAAGAATATACATGCCAACTGTTTATAAGAAATTAAAGTGGGTATAAAATGGGGGATCAATTCTATATTATAATCAATATATAAACTGATCCCTCATTTTGTGATCATGCTACTTTCTATACATTTATGTTCTACTAGATTTATGGGCTAGTGGATGGCAGAGCAGTTTTGGGTGGGTTAAATGGAGAAAGCGTGCTAAGAACAACCAGGGACGGATAGGGAGACGTGGAAGGGCTGATCGCCTACGTCCTGAAGGGACATGAAGGAAATGGCATTTTTCAACACGGTCTAGAATTATTTTATATCAAGAATGGCGATGCGTTTGTAGGTCATGTTCATTTCCCTTAGTTTTTTGGACTAGGATGTCTGAGTTCTTTATATAAGATAGACTGATTGTTTCAAGGTTAAAGGTTGGAATTTTTGTTATTGCTTTCCTCATAGTATAGGGCGGGGGCTTTCTATTCCTGAGATAATGTGGCGCATTGGGATCCCAGTTTCGTGGCTTTTAAGTAGACCGTAAATTTGGGGTGTTCTAGGGTGATACTCTATGAGTCTGTGCAACGATTTGTTTTGAATTTTTTAATTAACTTCCTGGTTTACTTGTTACAATTTTGTGTTTCGGTAGTTATTTTTTTTGGTACTTACGTATTATCGGGAGGACCTTTAAAAAAACGACTCAAAACTTAAAGTAAATTATTTATTGAAACGGTTAAAACAATAAAATAACATTACATTTGTAATTCCGGAGGCCAGAACGTCGCAATTGCTTCCAAAAGTGACTCAAAGACATCAGTACAGGCAACATGCTTCCGCCACATGAATTCGGCCAAATACGACTCCAAATGGTGACGTGCAGTGCCACAGTGCTTCTTGTTTCGCCACTTTGTCGATCCCCATAGGCGTTCCACTGTCTGCGTATGAGCCCCGGTGTTCGAATCCACAAAGTTGTACTTGTGGTTGACGTTGAGGTGATGAAAGCCTGATTTTTCCAGTTCCTTGGTGTTATAAGCGGGGAAAAAAAAGAAAAAGTAAAAATCAAAGGTCCTCCCGATAATACGTAAGGACCTTTTTTTTTCGTTAATTTTTTTTCTGGATGTGTCGGTATCGTTGAGTATTGAGTTAATTTTTTCTATGTATGTTTTCTTGTTCATGATCACAATACCCCCTCCTTTGTTAGAGGAAGTGATGCAGATTTATGTATTAAATCAAATCAGGAATCAAATTAAATATTCACGTGTCTCTATTCCGAGTTTTGCGAAAATGATATCCATTCTTTTGGAGCCTTGAATGCAAAATTGCATTTATTTTCAGAAATTATATTTTCATTAAAATATTTTTTGAATAATTTCAAATAAATAAGTACAATATGATAATCTAGTCTCCTAATTAGTCAACATTGTTTCTGTAAACCCAGTAAGAACACAAATTACGTGAACATTTAGTTATATTATTGATATTTTTCTATCATCTGATAGCGAACCATACAAAGATTCTTCTTCTGTGTGATTTGTCCCTACAAGACGTAGGCGACCATGGCCTTCCACGTTTTCCTATCCCTGGTGGCTCTGAGCACGATTTCTCCTGCTACACCATGCAATCCTCGTTCCGTCATCCACCTGATTAGTTCCTTCAAATATGTTATCCGTTGCTTTCCCGTGTCTCTCTTTCCCTCTATCCGGCCTGTTAGTATCAAATTTTCCAAGCCCTCCTTCCTCATTGCATGTTCCAGGAACTTCAGCTGTCTCTTCCTGATACTCAATATTAATTTCATTTTTGTTTCCATCATTTTCAAGACCTCATCATTGCTCACATGCTCGATCCATGAGATTCGCAGCATCCTTCTGTAGAACCACATTTCAGTTGCTTCAAGTTTTTCCTTCATCTTTGATGGTATTGTCCAGCTTTCACTGCCATATTGAAGGACGGACATCACATAGCAATCCAGTACTCTCCTCTTTGTTTCTAGCGAAATTGTCCTGTTTCTTAATACTTTACTCAACTTCTGGAATGCTTCCTTCGCCATACCAGTTCATAAAAACGTTATAGTCAGGAAATACTGTTCGGCGGTTTTTTTTAATGAAATATAATCTTTGTCGTGTATAGTGTTAAATTTTAATGATGCTTAGTACAAAAATTGCTGTTTTTTCAGTAGATTATCAGAAGAAAGGAATTTTAGGCAAGCAGATATTTTGTCATAAAGAGCTCGATATCAAGATAGGGAAGGAGCGTTGATGTGGAGAAGTTTGTCACTTATCTGAGCAGTTTTAAGTCATGCGGAGTTTCGTCAAGTCATTATTGTGATGATTTCACTTTTCAGTTTGTTTTTTATTTCTGCTAATGATTTTTATTTTTTTCATATTTGCATTACTGTGCAATAATATTAGAGCAAGAACTATTTTATCTTTTATGAGGCATCAAAATAATTGCGACAATTTACCAATCGCACCTAGTATATATACAGTGCTGTGCAAAAGTATTACAACAAGAACTATTTTATCTTTCATGAGGCATCAAAATAATTGCGACAATTTACCAATCGCACCTAGTATATATACAGTACTGTGCAAAAGTATTAGGACAAGAACTATTTTATCTTTTTTGAGGCATAAAAAAAAGTTTAAAATCACCCCTGTCCTAACACTTTTGCACACTACCGGGAGTGTGCAAAAGTATTAGGACAGGGGTGATTTTCCTAAAAAACATCACTGAAATTCAAATACAGGGTTAAAAGCCAAGTAAATTGCTAATAAATATTGATTATCTAAAACTCGGTGTAAAAGAAATGTATTAAAAAGAAGTTATATTTAATTTTTTTAATTTTCTTTTAAACAATTTCTTTTGAAATTTCTTTTATTCTATTATCCTTGGATCTGACTGACTTTTTTTCTTATTCCCCCCTCTCAAATTGATAAATCTAATGTTACTTCGCATGACACACTTTGAGAACAAATACAAGCTGCTTGGCAGGAGATACCATTAGATACAATGAAGAAGCTTGTAATGTCAATGCCTGACGGAATGAAAGCTGTGATCAAAGCAAAATGTTATTATAGTAAATAGTATATTTTTTTGTTAAAGCATTTGTTGAGTAAATCAAATATAATTACCTTAATTAAATTGTTTATTTTCTGTCAATAAGTCTCATAAAAGATAAAATAGTTCTTGTTCTAATACTTTTGCACAGTGCTGTATATATATATATATATATATATATATATATATATATATATACTAGATGCGATTGGTAAATTGTCGGAATTATTTTATTATTTCAAAACGAAAGGCTATTATACTAAATATTAAATTTATTTTGTAACAAGTATTTTTCTTGTTAAATCTTTTGTTTAGTCAATCAAATAAAATTACATCAATTACATTATTTTCTGTCAATATGCCTCATAAAAGATAAAACAGTTCTTGTTTTAATACTTTTGCACAATACTATATATATATATATATATATATATATATATGTATATATATATATATATATATATATATATATAAACAGTACTGTGCAAAAGTATTAGGACAAGGACTATTTCATCTTTTATGAGGCATCAAAAAAATTTTAAAATCACCCCTGTCCTAACACTTTTGCACACTACCAGTAGTGTGCAAAAGTATTAGGACTTGGGTGATTTTCCTAAAAATCTCACTGAAATTCAAATACAGGGTGAAAAGCCATGTAAATTACTAATGAAAGATATGTTTACGGACGGGAGCTGAAAAATAAAACAAGGAATGATAATACAATATGCACAAAAAATCTAACAATCGACTAATGAAACTAGGTTACATTAGCAACAAAAGTAAATAAAAGAAGGAAAGGGTGAAAATAACATTCAACGTCAATAGTCCACAAAAATATACAGTTAGTAAAAAAACGAATAAAAGTAAGAAATAAATTTAACTGAAAATATAACTGTTCTTTCAACACAAAAATATGAGTTCTAATAGGGTAGCGAGAAACATACAGTACTGTGCAAAAGTATTAGGACAAGAACTATTTTATCTTTTATGAGGCATATTGACAGAAAATAAACAATTTAATTAAAGTAATTTAATTTGATGTACTCAATTAATGCTTTAACAACAAAAAATACTTGTTACAAAATAAAGTTATATTTAGTATAATAGCCTTTCGCTTTGAAATAATAAAATAATTGCGACAATTTACAAATCGCACACATATATATATATATATATATATATATATATAGTACTATGCAAAAGTATTAGGACAAGAACTATTTTATCTTTTATGAGGCATATTGACAGAAAATAAACAATTTAATTAAAGTAATTTTATTTGATTGTTGTTCTTATCTTTGTTGCCATATTCATGACGTTTCGGCCAATTTACGTTCCAGCCTTCTTCAGGTAATTGGAATTTCAAAATGAACCCTCTATGTCGTTCTCTGGGGTAGATTATTCTCGTTCTGTGAGTCATGCACTTCCAGAGTTCTCAGTATCAGTTATCACCCTTCAAACGAACTAATTTTTTTCACGTCTGCTATATATATATATATATATATACTAGCAGTATAGGCCGGCGTTGCTCGGGTGTAATGAAAGCTTTAAAACTAATCCATGGTCCTGGAGCTCAGACTCTTTGGACGTTGGTACGAAAGACTAAAAGCAATAGTTGTTCCAGTTAAAGCGAAACCGTAGACAGAAAGAAAAATGAATGGATATAAGTCAAATTTTGATTTCCTGGTATCGATATAAGATTTTCTGCACTATTGTAAGAACTGCAACCTTGAAACTTCTGAATATCGTTTCTTATGTCTTTGTCTATGAGTGTATCAAATTTGATTAAAATCGGACCACTCCTTCTATAACCCGATTTTTTCGATTATCGATATTTATCGGTGGTACCTCGACACAAACCTAGCTAAGAACACTCGCAGACGCTTATAGTACAACTGTGTAAATTTTCAAGAAAATCGGTTCAGCCGTTTTATAGGTAACGGACATATATATATAAATGTATTAGAATGAAGAAAAATTGCAACATTAATTTAAAACAGTGCTCACTATCTTCCAAGGCTGACAAAGCAAACCTCGCTGCCTGGCTTGAAAAGAACCTCCAATCCGTGGTGGACTGGAGTAAGAAATGACTCGTGAATTTTAATACTTCCAAAACGAAGCTCCTATTTATTAACCATCATAGACAATCGCTCCTACCCCCATTAACATGGATCAGGCTAGTCTCCCTGAAAGCAAAACACTGCACCTCCTCGGGTTAACTTTCACAGCAGACTTCAAGTGGAATGGCTATATAGAATCTATAGCTAAATCCGCTGCTAATAAGGTTAGTTCTCTGTGTAGGGCCAGGAAGTTGTTCCCGCCTGAAACCATCCTGCACATATATGAATCTACCATCCGTCCGTGCATTGAACACTACAGCCATATCTGGTCGGGTGCTCCTGCTATCCACCTAAAGGTCCTTGACAAAATCCAACGGAGAATCTGTAATGTGATCGATTCCAACATGGCAGCTCAGGTACAGTCACTTTTTCACCGGTGCAATGTGTCTTCCCTGTGTCCCTTCTACAAATACTTTCACGGTTTCTTCTCCGATGAACTAAGCACACTGGTGCCAACATATATGAATTTACCCGAGCCACAAGATTAGCAACTACGCCCCAACCTTTTACTGTGAAACCAATAAAATGTAAACGCAAATTCTACTCCATCACCTTCTTTTCCCGCACTTCCCGCCTGTGGAGTTCCCTTCCATTTACTTGCTTCCCAGACAGCTACATTCTCCAAGAATTTAAATGTAAAGTCAATAGTCATCTCCTCTATCACTAACCTGCATCCTCTCTTTCATGTTCCTTTCTCCGTCCACTCCACTCTCATCAATATTCTCATCCTTCCCTTACCAACTTCCTGACACTCCCTATAACCTGTCACTCTTTCTCATACCTTTCCTCCTATGTAACCCCCTGCAAAACAGTGGCAATAAAATGCCTTGCTTGAGGGCGATATGATTATAAAAATGAGTCATCTCCTATCTCACTAACCTGCATCCTCTCTCATGCTCCTTTCTCTATCCACTCCACTCTCGTCAGTATTCTCACCTTTTTCTTACTTCCTGATACCCCTATAACATTCCCATAACTTTCCTCCTTTGTAACCCCCTGCACACCAGTGGCAGTAAGCTGCTTTGCTTGTGGCGATATAATTAAAAGAAATGTCAAAAGATTTAACTTGAAACACTGTAACTGTTGTCTATATCTGTCTGCAATTCACTTCTGACCAAAATTTAAAATTTCTCTCTCTTGAACTTTTCCATTGGCTCTCTCCCCTTTCTTCCTTCTCTATATAAGAGGAGAGTGAAAGCTTACATAGGAGGAGAGCGAAGAGAAAGAGGAAGAGATTAAAGGGTGTGTCAGAGAAGGGACAAGAGAAAGATAGGACTACTGGGTGAAGAGAGTTGTTAGAGTAGAGTGAAAAAACAGAAGAACAGAATACGGCGGGGGGTTGGAGGAAAGTCATGAGAAGGACAAGAGGAGGACTGGAGTCAAGGGGATAAAAGATGGCAATTGACATTGCATTTAAACTCTTGGAGATTTTAGTTATATAAATATATGGAAGGGAGTCCCACAGGCGGGAAGTGCGAGAAAAGAAGCTATTGGAGTAGAAGTGAAGGCTATATTTGTTTGTTTAAACTGTAAAAGGTTGTGACCTTATTGCCAATATGGTTGCTCGAGTAAATTTTTGTAGAGGGGGCAGCTAAGCTCTCCGAAGCAGAAGCCATGGAAATATTTGTAGAAGAGAAAGTGGTTGGAGTCGAGCTGCCACGTTGGGTCCGGTTACATTACAGATTCTCTTCTGGAGACTGTTGAGAAGCCTTAGGGGTGCCCAACCAGATATGACAACAGTATTCAGTTCATGGGCGGATGGTTAATTTGTATACGTGCAAGATGGACTCAGGCGAGAAAAAAGTCATGTCCTGGCACAGTGACCCAAACGTCCTAGTAGTAGATTTAGCTATTGAATCAATGTAATCATTCTACTTGAGGTTAGGAGAGAGATTGAGACCGAGGAGGCACAGTGTATTGCATTCGGGGGGGAGACGAGCTTGATCCATTCTGATGGGGGGGGGGGGGCAGGAGGGACTGTCTATGGTGGTTGACTCGTTAATAATTTGGCACAGTGTGAAATTATAAGCTGATTGCCTTTTCCCAAACCAAACATCCATTAACCCCAAAATATGGGCTCATTACCCCACTGGGGTAATTTATCCCGGGGTTGGAAACCATGGTAGGGTAAAAGCTGTTTAAGTAGAACCTTTGAGTTATGGAGGAAATGAAAGGGATTCATTAGTGTGTATATATAATGGCCAGTCCTGACTTTAAAGATCACAAATGATTGGGGGATAAAAAAAAAAAAAAAAAAAAAGAAACAAGGAAATGGCCTAAGTGTTTGACATAGAAATAGAATAGAAGATCGTCTGGCCCGGAAAAAAGAGGCTACAGATTAGGAGATAAATCACCCCCACAAAAAACTGCATAAATTATTTTGAACTCTATCGTGGTTACAAAACATGAGGATTGGACAACCTGGGCTACTTGTGGTAGCAATACCTCATTTTTGACATTACTGCTGATATACCTTGGCAGGAGCTGCCAAGATCTCACTTATCTCTACGACCATGGAAAGTGTTTGAACGAACTGGATCACCTGGTTTCGACTTTCACGACTATGACCTGCCATACCAATTATATATTATCTAACTACCCACACTTCCTCTATATTCAATTGGCGAGAAGTAAATTAAACTCAAAAACCTTCTTCCCGTGAAGAAACAACGTCTCAAAGTGATGTAGCCCCGATCACTACAATCTTGACGTGTTCAAGTTTAGACTCTCTGACTCGCATCCTTTCTTTCAAGCTCTTTTCTCCATCCACTCCATCTGCATCACACCAGTATTCTCATCCTATTACCCTCTTCCTGACATCCCCTATATCCTGCTCCTCTTTCTCATCACTTCCCCTCTGCGCACCACTAGCAGTAAAACTTCCTTGCTTAGGGGTGAAATGATTAAAAAAAGTTATATTCCTATCTAATCCGTATAAATTGACCCATAACAACCCTTTACCTTGAGTTTACTTGCTTCTCCAAGAATTTAAATGTAAGGTCAATAGTCATTTCCTATCTCACTGACTGGCATCCTTTTTCTCATGCTCTTTTCTCCATCCACTCCACCTCCATCACACCAGTATTCTCATCCTTCTATTACTCTCTTCCTGACGCTCCCTATAACCCACTTTTCTTTCTCATCACTTTCCCCCTATGTAACTCCCTGCGCACCGGTGGCAGTAAAACTGCCGTGCTTGGGATGAAATGATAAAAAAATAAAACCAGATATATTCCCCCCCCCCTAATCCGTATAAATTGGCTCTTAAATTAACCCTTTACCTTGAGTGACCTTCGAGTTTTGTACAGGTTGAACCATACCATATCTCCTCGGACTTACCCTGTCCTCAGACCTCAAATGGAACCACTATATTGAATCCATAGCAAAATCTACAGCTAAGAAGGTTGGGTCACTATGTCGATCCAGGATGTTTTTTCCACCTGAATCTATCCTGCATATATACAAGTCAACCACCCGTCCGTGCATGGAGTACTGCTGCTATTTATGGTCAGGTGCCCCTGCCGTTCTCCTCAGTGTTCTTGACAAGCTCCAAAGGAGAGTCTGTAATGTGATAGGTACTGATCTGGCGACTCGACTGCAGCCACTTTCCCATCGTCGAAATGTGGCCTCCCTCTGTCTCTTCTATAAATATTTTCATGGCTTCTGCTCGGATGAGCTTAAGTCACTGATGTCTCCTCAACAGGTGTTTACCCGTGCAACCAGACTGGCAACTGGGTCCCACCCATTCACAGTCAGGTTAGCCAAATGCAGACGACAATTCTACTCCTTCAGCTTCCTCTCTCGCACTTCCCGCCTGTGGAACTCACTCCTGTATTTTTGCTTTCCTGACGGCTACAACCTCCAGAAATTTAAATGCAAAGTTAATACTCATCTACTAACCACTGGACTCTAGCTCTCTCCCCTCCCCTGTATAACCTTCCCTTTCTCTCCACCTATGTATCTGTCATCGCACCTTCTTTCTCAGCTTTCTATTGTTCCTTTCTAACTAGCTTGTACTCCTCACTCTTTTCTAATTAATCTTTTTACATTTATGTAACCCCCTGCACATCAGTGGCGTTTCCGCTTTGCTCGGGGTGAAATGATTAAAATATATATATATATATATATATATATATATATATATATATATATATATATATATATATATATTAAAAACATTGCATCAATGCGAGACGTCTCTGAAACCCAGACCGGAAGTCATTCTTCGCCTCAGTAGATTTAATCTTAACAGCGGAAACAGACGCTTACTGGTCAAGATAATTGACTGAGATTATGTCAGAATGGGAATTTAGAAGCAATATTGTCTTCTCATGATTCCAAGCAAAGTTAACGCCCACCCCAGGTTATCATGACTGTTTTTTCGTCCATTTATTTCATGTCAAATTCATTTTAAACAAAGTAAATAAAAAGGCGCAAAGATAATTTTTCTTTAACGTCCTGGGTTTCTTCAGAGCATAAACGATCATGGTTCTTCACATCTTCCGATACTTTTTAGCTCTAAGTAATATTTGTCCATTTACAAATCTCCCAGTCCTAGTTGTTCTGTCATGGAACAAACAAAAATAAAAAAAAAATAAATTAAATTGATAACATTATATACGACAAACCGGAAAAAAAAAATCAAATAGATTTAGTAAAATCTCTCCTTTCTTTGAGGTTGTTGGTGATTCTGGCTTTCCATAGCTTCCTGTTTACGTTTCTCTCAGGAGTTCTTGAAACCTTACGATCACTCTCACCCATATTTTAAAAAGCTGATTAAGTGAGAGAGAAATGATGAATGCAAGAGAGAGTGAGAGAGAGAGAAAGAAAAGAACGAATAAGTAAGAGAGAGAGAGAGAGAGAGAGAAAAGGATAAATAAGCGAGAAAGAAAGAAAAGAACGAGTAAGCGCGCGAAAAAGAGTGAATGAAAAGGGTTAAGAGAAAGAAAGAGAGAGAGAGAGAGAAAGAAAGAGAGAGAACGTGATTAAACGAGAAAAAAAAAGACACAGAGGAGAGAAAGAGAATTGACATTAATAAGTGCGTGCACGAAAAATAGGGAAAAGAAAGTGAGGGAGCGAGAGAGATGAATAAACAAGTAAGAGAAATAAGATGCGAGAGAGAGAGAAAGATAGAAATGATGAATAAGACAGAGTTGAAAGATAGCAATAGAGAGAGAGAGAGAGAGAGAGATAAAGATGTATACGCAAAAAAGTGAGAGAAAAGATGAATAGTCGAGAGGGAGAAAAAAGATGAATACGCAAGAGAGAGAGAGAGAGGGAGAGAGAAAGATGAATACGAGAGAGAGAAAGAAAAAAGGTAAATGCGAGAGAAAGAGAGAGAGAAAAATAAATAAGAGAGAAAAAGGTGACTACGAGAGATAGAATAACGATAAATAAACTAGAGAAAGATTAAACAAGAAGGAAAGAATAATGATTAATAGTTAAAAAAGGAAAAATATATATATATTTACGCTCTCACACCCTGATTGGGCACACTGGAAGAATGGTAGACTTTGAAAAACAGTAGCTACTCTGGCATGTACGCATCGCTCACTCAGTAAAATAAATTAGAGCACTCTCAGCTACTGGGCGCGTATAATGATAATATATGCGCTAAAAAGTCTGCCTTCTACAACCGAACGTCCATAGCCCAGAGGTAGAATGGTCGACTGACGTCAATTCGGTCGGGTTTCAGTCCTGGATTAAAAAAGCAATCGGAGTCTAACCGTACTGATGAGCTGTGATACAGCGAAACAGATCTGTCTGCGGATGACTATATATATATATATATATATAT
>JBBBDQ010001418.1:0-175000 GCA_037127315.1 Ascarosepion bandense
TCTATTGTTTCTTGGTGTTTATCACAAAACCTGCATTTTGGATCCACATTATTATGTATAATATTTGCCTGAAAGTTTCTAGTGAAAAGAATAAAGCCTTCAGTCTCAGACTTTAATCCAGATGCACGTAATCATCGATGAGTATTAACTTTATCAACATTGGATTTATTATTGGCCATGCAGAGGTTTGTCTTGCCAGCGTTGTTTCATCTGTTCAAGAGCTTTATCTTTGGCTGTCATTTTCATATTTTTGCCGCAATAGTTGGTTCTTACTGACTTCTTCTATTCTTGAATATTTTTTCTTTCTTTTTTCATGTTGCTTGACTAATTGTATCATCCAGTCTATTATTGTTTCTATGTATGTTAGTAAGCCAATAGTTGTTGTCTTGTTTGACAATCCTAGCTGAATAAGACCTCTTCCACCTTCTTTACGGGTATGTATAGACGGTCTACATCAACCTTTGGATGATGCATTTTATGCTTAGAAAGAAGCTTTCTTGTTTTAGAATCCATTCGCCAGATGTCGTTTAAAGTCCAGTTCAAGATGTTGAAACTATATTGGACCACTGGGATGGCAAGGCTATTAATGGCCATAAATCTGTTCTGAGAATTCTATTTAGTTTTAATATCAGTCGTAGCCTTCTATAGTACTCTTTACCCACTATTTCTTTCATTTTTTATGGTGAATTTTTTCACTCTCATTTACACCTAAGTATTTATAAGCTTCTTCTGGCTCTATATCATTATGTGGTGGTGATTTGTCTTGTCTGTTCAAACTCGACGCAACTGCTACTGCACGTAGCGCTCTCGGGGCTCCGTATTTATGCGTGTCCCAAATTCACCGGTAGGAAGATGACGAACACGCAAATCTAATCTCTGGCGAATTAAATCACTCTCGCCACATTTATTTCTGTTCTTTTCCTCCGGTTCAACCAATGAAGCAGCTTCTTGATTGGTGACATCATTTCTTTCGGCTGTTTTTTTTAATTTAGCTTTTATGTGTAATTATGTGTATAATTCCTTTCCAACTAAATTTAAATTCGATTTTATTCTCATGGAATTTAACCTTTTGCGCTCATGAAATATTTCCTTTTATTTGGGACAATTCTTTCTGATAATTCAAAACTCTGTTTTGTTTTAAACAAAAGAATTTCTTTTATCTGCGGTGTAACTCGGGCTTCAATTGTATTTCTCATAGTCAAACTATTTCCAATTGTCAACAAAAACCTACTTTGAATCGGCTGTTATCAAAGAACACACCCGCAAACTATAAATCCGTTCATATCTCTCCGCTTTTGGTTTAAGGTTTGTTTAAATTTAACATGATGTAGAGTTTAAGGTTTGTTTTAATTTAGTATAACGTATAGCGTTTAAGTTTTCTTTTAATTCAGTATAACGTATAACGTTTAAGGTTTCTTTTAATTTAATGATGTATTTTATTTATACTACCTCTTAATATAATGTACAGTATTTAATGTTTAATTCAATTTATATGAGTACTTTTTCTCACTATAAATTTTATGTAAAATACTTTCTTAATTTTCTCAGCCCATATCTACCATTTTTTTTTTTTTAATTTAATGTATATTTTTCGTATCCTGTAATAAAGTCACAGAAAAATATCTCAGCCAAAAGTAACAGTTTATTGTGGCCGGTATGTAAATTTTTCTTGTGACTTTATTTCTGGTCACTTTATTTTCTGGTCACGTCTGCTTGTTGGCGGTATGTCTGGCAGCGGCGACTTCACGTTTACAGTAACAAAGAAAAATAATATGGCGACTTCTGTTTATATTTTCAAAAGTAAAAAAATTTAAACGAAAAAAAAATGGTGAGGGCGCAAAACGTTTCTGTCCCTTTCCTCTACTTAGAGCGAAGACATTTTATTTTAACTAGTGAAGTGAAGCCTGGTTTTTAACAAACTTTACTTGAGTTTTTGTAGTGACACTGTATCTGGAACAATACAAAAAAAAAAAAAGAAGGACTCTCCAGGAAAAAGGTTTCTTTAGATTATTTCCATCCAACCAAAAAATGGGATTTGAAAACTAAATTTTGAACCAATTAACCACTATTCGTCACGAGTCTGTTCATGAGTGAGTAATCAAGGAAAGTAGTCAACGAGGACAAGTGACTTCAGCAAACAGTTAAAAAAAGAGATCATTGCGTTCTTAGATAACTGTAACCAGCAAAAAACTTCAGGAAAGCATAAAAAAATTCAAAATCGATAACTACAATTTGATAATTTTGAACAAGTTAGAAATGTTGACACACATTAGTAGTACCAACTTTTGTAATTTTTTTCACAATCGGAAATCATTCTGTAAATCTTTCCATTCAACAAACGGACGCTATTTCTACGATGTTGAACTATCAGCTCATGAACGGCTAAACAAAACTTGACACCCTACACATTCTGTTTTCAATGGGCCGGCTGAGTAATTCATGAATATTACTGGAACTGCCTATCAATGACTATTAGACCCCACGTTTTAGGAACAGTTTCTCTCTATAGTTATAGACACCACAAAGAATATTTTGAACAATCCATCTTCCGCTTTACATAAAAACCAATGTAAATAATATTTTTCTTTTTCATTTTTTTTCGATTACATAGGCCCACCCATCGCCCAGTTCATAATCCTCCCGCTTTTCTTGAACAAGAATAGAGGCTCATTTCTTGTTCTCTTTTTATGAAGCGATTCCTGGTTCTTTTCCACTTCTTAAAATAATATTACTCTCGCGAATAATATCGGGGTTATTGCAGTGCCATGAACTAACCTGAAGAAAACAAATTTTGGATTGCGGTCAACAAAGGAAAAGGAAACCTTTAAGAAAAATCCACTCAAGTGCTGTAACATTGGTTCCAAAAGTAATGACAGCTATTTGGCTACCTTGTGTTGTGCTGATCCAACCATTGACAGAATAGGCCTCAACGGTAGCCCATCAGGAATGTTCAGGAAAAAAGTTTCTCAAGATTATTTCTATTCGACCAAATAACTGGAGTTGAAAACTGAATAGTTTTTGTTACGTTCTCTAACAAAAAGTAAGATCATACCCTGCTTTGATAAACGGAAGTCTTGAAATGACAAAACACACCACCACGCAAGTGGCTCCACGCATCACTTCCGTCTACTTAATCACTGAAGCGTGACCGCTGAATCAATTTAGCAGCCAATCGCAAAATCTCCCGCGGAACAAAAAGCGTCGAGCCACTCCGAAAACATAAAAAGGGGAAGAAATCTTCCTCATTCACTCGCTAAGGGAGATTCATGCTGCTGCTATCAACAGACTTTCGACGCCCTACCACGACGCTTCAAATCTAAGTTAAGTGTATCGTTCTGCTGTGATATTACTTATAATCGCTTGTATGAATTCCTTGAACTACGTTCGTGGATATATTGCTGTAAACTGTATTAATTTGTATGAACTCTTAAACTTCTTCGTCTTCCACTTGTTACTGCCTTCGTCGTTCGTACACCGAAGAGAAATAAATATTTTATGTGTATATTTCTAGCAAAGACTTGTCATTATATTTCATTGCCGAGTTGTCTGAATCTGTTTTGCAACCATACGTGTTTCACTCTGTTTAGATATATAACACTGGTGTCAAGCGCACAGCAGAACAATGTACTATTCAGGCACAGAAATTGTGGACCTTGTGAAACAGCAAAAATCGGCGATTCTCCAGACGAAAATCGACACACACAGTCTATCATTGACGAATTAAACGCGGACCTACAAGAACTTTTAAGCGCTCTGCGAACCACCACACACGAAAGCTCACACACACTTCAAAATTCCTCTAAATACGAGTTACTATTACATCAGCAATCACTACGGGACGCCACGAAATCCATCCGATCGTTCGAACCTGGCAACGAAGTGAACCGCTTTATCACTGACCTCAACAAAGCATACACGATACATGTGAAGCCAGAGTTGGAAGATTACCCCGAAATGGAGAAAGAGTTCGTCAAACTGGCAAAACAACTCCTCAACGAAGGCATCATCCAGCAGATGGTAGATTCAAAACAACTCACATCCACGTTCGAAGAGCTAAAAACTTACCTCGTTGCTACTCACGGAAGCCAAATGACGAACTTCCAACACCTCAGTCGGCAATGGGACCTCCAGCGGCGTGAAGGGGAGAAACTCACAGATTTCGCAGGCCGACTCGAAAACACGATCCGAGAGGCCGCAGTCCACGTCAAAACGAAATTCAAGTCGGACAATCAGAATGCCGAGATAACGGCCGATACCGTCTTCTCCTTAATGGGGGCCATGCTCATGAGCGAGAAAATCAAGTCATGGGCACCCAGTATCTATCCACACCTCGTTAAAACCATGGACAGACACTACTCGGCGGGTGGCATTGCAAGCGATGCGCAACGCTATCTCGATCGTGGCATCAAAGCAGATACCACAACTGCCGTCGAGGCCACCGCAATGATCGCAAACCGACCTACGCACCCCAAGCCACACAGCCATGGAAAGGAATCTGACAAAATCCTCGCCGACGTGAAGCGGCTGCTGCTGGAGCTGAACAAACAACTGAAACAGATACACAGATCCGACCCAGCCACCGTCAAGAGAAACGATCGGAGGCACAGCCGGCCACAAAGAGACACTGGACAAACCGGCCGCCCGGCAGTATGCAGGAACTACTCACAAGGCCGCGCATGCTTCCGGGGTAACAGATGCCCTTATCTTCACCCTCCTCGCGCGCAAGCACACATAGCGTCCACAGACGACAGCCTACCCGGTACGGATAGTGAGACATTCGGCGACATACACACGACACACTTCGACGATCCGGATTTTCTATAGGGACCGAACGTGGTGTGATGACTCGTCCCCCGGTCCCAGATCCTAATTTATATCACGTATTCAACCTCCAGGCTTCACCCAAACTTCAGCCGCCCTTCATCCGAGTCAACCTCTGCAGCAACGGCGTTTTCTTCTCTGACGTGGGTATGTTGGATTCCGGATACACAACTTGCATCATACCTATTTCCCGCCTACCCAGAGAGGCTAGAAAACACATGGTCCAATCCAACATGCAAATCAAAGGAATCGGAGGAAATGTAACTATCCTCGGCAAGCTGACTTGTGACATTACCCTCGGCGATGGCACTTTACCCATCTTCCATCACAGAATCGGACGTCCCTACTCTGATCGGACAGAACGTACTCAGCCACAACACATTGACGTCATACTCAATTGACAACCTGAAGGCTACTGTCCATTTTACACGCGCTCTCCCATCCGGTACAATGACACACAGTACTTCATTTATCCCAGTCTCCAAACTTAAGAAACACCCAACCCATGACCCCCACATAGCGCCCAAGCCATTACTGACAATGAACCACGCGTTACAGTGAGATTACCACGTGACAGTTGGACTCTCAACCAGAAATTAGATTGGCTGAGACGAAGCGCAGGCTTATCTCTTCCACACCACCCTAACCGCAACGAACTGGAATCCACCACAGACCTCCTCATCAACTATGCTGATATCCTCGGCACTGAATACAATAAAAAGGGCACATTCATCAGGCCCATCCGCATACCGACCAATGGCCAGTCCAGGAGCCAAAAGCAGCACCCGATAGCCCAAGCGCTGGAAGATGACGTCGATGCGGAAATTACACGCATGGCCAGCGAAGGCATCATCGAACCTTGCGACAACCCTAAAGGATTCAACAGTCCTGTCTTCGCCGTTCGTAAGAAAAACGGCGACATCCGTGTGGTCCCGAATTTCAAGAGAACCCTCAACAAATTATTGGTCGGTCTCAACCCATACCCGATGCCAACCATCGACTCCACATTCAACAAGATGGCGAGGGCAACAAATACTTTTCAACTCTCGATCTCCGGAATGGTTACTGGCAAATTGTCATTGATAAACTTGACCGCCACAAAACTGCCTTTACTTGGAAAGGACACTGTTTCCAGTACACCCGTTTGGCCTTCGGTCTAACATCTGCTGGACAAATTTTCTCCCGATGCATAGCCGATGCCCTAGACACAGTGGCCTCACGCGCGAACATATCTTCCTATATCGACGACAATCTCGTCCACTCCAAAACCTTCGAGGAATATATAACAGCCCCTGAACAACTTTTTATTGCTCTTCGCAAATTCGGGTTAAAATTAAACCCAGACAAATGCACCTTTCTGGCTAATGAAGCTAAATTTCTCGGACGCATCGTCAATAGCGATGGATTCAAGGCTGATCCGGAATACGTTCGTGCCATCATCGAAATGTAACCTCCGACAACAAGAAAGGAGCTACAAAGTCTCATTGGACGTCTCGTGTGGATCCGACAATTCCTCGAGACGCGACTGCACGAGAGTATTCGGACGGATATGTTCGCCAACCTGATGGTCCCCATAAATGATCTAAACAAACCAGGTCGGACATTTGCCTGGACAGAAAAAGCCAACAAGGCTTTCGAGAAAATCAAGAAGCGCCTCGCTTCACCACCGATCATCTCGTTCCCTGACTTCTCTGGACTATTTACCCTCACCACTGATGCCAGCGACATCGCATGCGGAGCTATACTCATGCAAGAGGGCGAACGGGGTCGGAAGAAAATCATAGCAGTGGCCTTACATACCTTCAGTCCGACGGAACGAAACTGGTCGACGACTGAACGTGAGGCATACGCTATCAAATGGGCCATCTCCAAGTTTGATTACTTCCTACGTAACCGGCCATTCGTCGTCTTCACAGACCACCGGTCCCTGATGTACTTGGACCAACGAGAATTCAGCAATGCGAAGATACTACGATGGCAGGAAGAGATCTCATGCTAGAAGTTCGTCTTGGAATACGTGGAAGGAGAGTCGAACGTTTGGGCCGACATGCTCAGTCGGAGATACGGCCACAACAGGGGCAAATTACCGGCAGACCCCACACCAGCAGGCAAGGTGTTCAAACTCCAAGGCTCCAGCTTGAACATATATGTACTATCTTGGTGCCTTGGCGAAATCAAGGGCACCCAGCTTCTTCCCGGAACACACACGCCTCAAAATATCCGGCACCATAAGCAGGCCGCCGATGCATTCTTTGCTTTCCACACCATATCAGCCATCCCTTTACAGAATATCACCGATCACATTAGTATTGCCGCCGAACAAGGCTCCGATGATATGCTCTCGAAAATCATCAAGGCCCTCCAATCGACGACACAAGGACCTGACACCATCAAACTTGACCCCAACGATCATCGCACTGCAATTTTCAACAAACTCATACATCAGTTCTATTTGGAACTGGGAACGTCGGTTCTAATGATCAAAGACGATACCAACACGCCTAAGCTGGTGGTACCATACAAGCTCCGCGCAAAATATCTTTATCAAGCACATGACTGTATAAACCACTCTGGTATCAGCCACATGCAAGAACACCTATCCAGCTACTGGTGGGAATTTAAAGATCGCGATATCAAGGAATATGTCCGTTCATGCCACACCTGTGCTAAATGCAAAGGAAATTACGGCAAGCGCCCAACCTGGCCCATCGGCCACTGTAGGCGAGGCAGAAAACCATTCGAGGTGGTCTACATTGATTTTGTCTCAATGCCCCTCTCAAAAAGCAAGCGATATATCCTTACAATCTTGGACAGCTTCAGCCGACACCTCATGGCCATACCATGCGCTAGGGACCGCGCAGTTGACGCTGCCCGCGGGCTCTACCAGTTCTTTCTTCGTCACCGGGAGATTCCCCGCATCGTATCTTCGGACCGAGGCACCCACTTCACCGGAGAGGTTTACAAAGATTTTTGCAGTCTAACATCGATCACTCGAGAACTCCACTGTCCGTGGCGGCCACAAAGTTCGGGAAACATTGAACGACAATACCGGACACTAAAAAATGCCCTATACATCATCTGCGAGGACAGAAATGGACCAACGTCCTCGAATCTGTGGTCTCCTCTATTAATGCTACAACCAATCGCTTCACCGGCACATCCCCACACTGTCATCACCGGTCGCCAACCACATATTGGACTACCAAACTTGCCACAACAAGATATCACCAACGACAACCCCGGAGCTTACGGGATGCAGATAAACGCCCTGTTCCAACAGGTACACCAAAGAGTTGCCCTGGCAAACAATGAGGCTGACACAAAATGGAGACCAAACTGAACCGAGACATTTTCAAGGACCCGATTCAGGTTGGGGACAAGGTACTACTCCACCGACCTCAGTCCACAATAGCCGACTTGTCACACCTGCCTTGGGTAAGTGACTTTGAAGTCACCAAAACAAACGACATGGTACTCCAGGTCAGAAATAAAAACGGCGAAACTGATTGGGTACATCGGGCACATATACGTAGGCTTATACCACGACCGAATCACCTGAAATACATGTGCCCGCCACCACCAAGACCATCCCCACCGCCTCCTACACTTTCGTCAGGGGAGCATTCCATCACAGGTGACTACAGTTCCGGCAACACCACCCAAAACACGACGAAACGGAGGACACGTGGCCAACTCCCAGCACGCTTCGAAGATTTATGCCATTGCATAACACCAACACATGAAACACATGAAACCTCTGCATATACATCCAAAAATAATAATAATAATAATAATAATAATAATAATAATAATAACAACACAACAAACATCAAATCAGGGTAGGATCTCGGGGAGCTGTTAGGTTTACAAAAAGTAAGATCATACCCTGCTTTGATAAACGGAAGTGATCTTCAGAAATTCCAGTCTTGAAATGACAAAACACACCACCACGCAAGTGGCTCCACGCATCACTTCCGTCTACTTGACCGCTGAATCAATTTAGCAGCCAATCGAAAAATCTCCCGCGGGACAAAAAGGGACTGCTCGTCGAGCCACTCCGAAAAGATAAAAAGGGGAAGAAATGAAAATCAGGCAGTCTTCCTCATTCACCCGCTAAGGGAGATTCATGCTGCTGCTATCAACAGACTTTTGACGCCCTACCACGACGCTTCAAATCTAAGTTAAGTGTATCGTTCTGTTGTGATATTACTTATAATCGCTTGTATGAATTCCTTGAACTACGTTCGTGGATATATTGCTGTAAACTGCATTAATTTGTATGAACTCTTAAACTTCTTCGTCTTCCACTTGTTACTGCCTTCGTCGTTCGAACACCGAAGAGAAATAAATATTTTATGTGTATATTTCTCGCAAAGAATTGCCATTATATTTCATTGCCGAGTTGTCTGAATCTGTTTTGCAACCATACGTATTTCACTGTTTAGATATATAACATTTTGAACCAATCGAAACAGCTGAAGTAAGTTAATTTACTCACTATTCGTCAAGAGACTGTTCATGAGTGAGTAGTCAACAAGGACAAGTGACTTCAGCAAGCAGTTAAGAAAAGAGATCATTAAGTTCTCAGATAACTGTGACTAGCAAAGAACTTCGGGAAAGCATAAAAAAATTCTAAATCTATAATTTGATAATTTTGAACAAGTTAGAAATGTTGACTCACAACTAGTAGTACCAACTTCTGTAAGTTTTTCACAATCGGAAATCATTCTGTAAATCTTTCCATTCAACAACGGAAGCTATGTTGAACTATCAGCTCATGAACGGCTAGACAAAACTTGACACCCTACACATTCTGTTTTCAATGGGCCGGCTGAGTACTTCATGAACATTAGAGGCACTCCCTACCAAGGACTCCTATAACTTCAGTTAGAATTGTTAGACCCCACGTTTTATGAACAGTTTCTCTCTATAGCTAAAGGCACCCCAAAGAATATTTTGAACAATCCATCTTCCGCTTGACACAAAAATCAGTGCAAGTAAATATTTTTCTTTTTCATTTTTTTTTTTTTTCAGTTAGATAGGACCAACCATCGTCCGGTTCATACTCCTTCCGATTTTCTTGAACAAGTATAGAGACTCATTTCTTGTTCTCTTTTTATGAAGCGGTTCCTGATTATTTCCACTTCTCAAAATAATATTGCTCTCGCGAATAATATCGGGGTTATTGCAGTGCCATAACGCGCATTGGTGGGTGTCACTACGAACGCTACCGGTTGGCAATCCTGAGTCCACACTATGCTGCAGTTAGCGCCAGTTCCCTTCCTACACATGTCGATTATGATGACCGTCTGCTACCACTACTCGTGGCCTCTTAAAACCAAAATAATCCAAAATATGAAAATTCACAACCAAAGATACAAAGCTAAACCAGCCAAACAAAAATCACCTCCTCAACATTTATTTCCCAAAAACCTGGTATATACGTACCAATTTTTGCAGTGTGGAATCGTTCCTCCACGAAAAATCCCCAGACATCCTACCTCCCTATGAAGACAACATTTACCCTATAATCGCCTCCTCTGATTTCTAGATTGTTGGTTATTTTCCCGTCATTAGGAAGGAATCCAGTGCCGCCATGTACGGCCTGGGAGTTTTTGTCAGCGAACACCAACCCCTCTGTCTAGGGTGATTTCTCTTGCCCCAGATAATTCCCTGGAGTGATAGGGTGTAATCGATTTCTATTTTTCCTCAGATAACGTCATTTGCAGTGATGAATCTATTTTTTGGGAGTATGAGGAAATTTGCTTGGCCTTGAAAAATATGGCGTCGTCTGTGATTGCATCAGATTTTTTATCACGCCCAGACATTATTGTCTCGACTGTCGATTAGTTGTTCTACGGTCATTGTATGCGATGGACTTTACTCTAAGGAAGCATACAAAAATTGTAACGCTGCACGAACACACTAGCGAGCCTGTCTGAGAATTCGCGGTTATTGTTGCTCTCAGCCTTTCAACTGTCAGTTGTGTCATCAAGGTGAAGAAACAAACTGGATCCATCAGTTCAAAATGTAAAGGGAAATGCGGTCGAAAGAGAAAAACAACGCCAAGGGACGACGTATACGTGACCAGGGAAAATGTGAAAGATAATAGGAAAACACAATTCGTTTTGTTTCAGTTAATTTGCACAAGGGTTTATATTATTTGGACTGTTGTTCACATTTCTATTGTCATATTCACAAAGTTTCGGCCCTTTGGATAAAAACGTTAGTTGGATCCATTGATTTCACACAAAGGCTAGTGAGTTAAATATCTGGCGAAAGTAGTGGCGAAGAAAAACTTAGAGATTTGAGTAAAATGGAGACATCCGGAAGTGGCATTACTCATGGAACGAGAACAATCTTCTCCAGTAATCGTAATAAAGGGTTCACTTAAAAATTCGCCTGAAGAAGGTCGGAGCGTAACAAACGTCGTGAATATGACAATAAACACGAGGACAACAGTCCGAACAATGTAAATAATGCAAATACCTCATCCCAGAAATATAAAGAAAAACTACATTAATCGGCCTTCATCACCAAATGATCTTGAATTAAATTATCCTTTATCACAATCTTTTAAAGCAAGAATAAAAAACAGTGTTTAAAACGGGCAAATAAAATATTTATTTGAAAATAATATCACACAAAAGAAAAGGCTATGACAAAATAAAGTGAATATATAAAATAAAACCAAATAAAAATACCTATTGTCAAAAATTACTCTAAGTTAGAAATACTATTTTTCTTGGCGGTATGAGAGATAAAACTCTTTGATTTTATCATTCTCACAATTTGAAGTACGTCAATATAACTTATTAATTGGAGAATGGACATCATACATTCGTGCATTTCAGCCTCATCACCCCTATATTTGAATTGGGAGTTGGAATATGCTTCAGAGAAACGTGTTCTTTTATTGAAATATCATAATAAATAAATAATAAAATCAAATTGAGAGCAAAAAAATTAAAGTATTTTATCAACACAATCTGACAAACAATTGTTTGATTGATTTAAAAAATTTCTTAAGAATATCTGAAAAATCATTTACGATTTTAGAATGTTTTGCTTGTAAGTAATTCGTATGTATTGCATCAAAATAAATCTTAGTCGACATTATTAGATCACATCAAAACCACAAAAATCGGCCTTCATTCCCAAGCCACCTTGAAGTAATTTTTCCTTTTACTCGAAATTTGTCAATTATACGGCTTTAAAAAGAGAAGATTCAGAATTCATTTGAGTAGCGACCAACGAGATTGCTTAGTGCAGGTTCAACAAAAAAGTAAAATTTAAAATATTATTGATAAAATTCAGAAGCATTTACGCATTTTCTTTTGGTAGGAGAAAATAGCTGAGTTCCGTTTACGGAAGGACATCTCCTTGCTGTGCCACGTTCACTGAAGCAAAAGGCATAATATGGGGACTGTATCATTTCTTTCCATACATGAAAACCGTCAGAAAGATCTCGGCAGTCAGGATACCTATACCTGCACGGTCTGCAGTGACTTCGAGGGCACCTGAGCTTTTCATAGTTACCTGAAAAGGGGAATTAAATAAATTTTGTTAATAATGTCAATGATCGCATGTATATATTCAAAGGGATACATAAACAGAAGAGGTATATTGTTGTATTGTAATAGTTAAACAAAACTATTTAATTCCCTCGGCTTACTTAATTGAACGCCAGGTCTGGTGAATAGATCTTCAAATACCGCATCATAAAATGGCTAAAATATTCGTGTGCGCGTGAAGAAGCAGGTAAAATATGAATGAGAGTAAAGAATTAAAATTGCGGACAATTAAAAATTATCAAATATTTTATATTAGCGTATTAGAGCACAGTTGTGGAATTCAGATAAAACCTTCAAAATTAACAAATATCGCTTTTATACATGAAATATAATCACGCAGACAAGCAGATTATACATTTGCAGCGATGCAGGCGGTTATCTCCCTTTTTACAGGGTGAATTTACTAACGTCCTCATAAGCACTGAGTGAAGACAGCTCATTATTTAGAATAGTTCAGCTGTTGATTAGCTCTCGACGGAGACAGAGGTGTTAGGTAGGTTCTGTTTAAACTGCGATGGAAACATATGGTATCCAGCGGCGGTTAGGACAACGAGCGAAGTCACGCAAACTAAATAAGGTAAAAAACGAGATATCACTTGAGTTGGCTCCTTCTAGGGCTATTAAAAGTAATATCTTCTTTCGGAAGAATCAATGAAAGGGGAGGGGAACACACAAGCACCCTTAGCCGAGTTCGTACAGAATTCCGTCATTAATTCAGACCTCACATTCATTACATTTTTTCGTCTGGTTATGTAACAGCCATTTTCTCGTGGAACAATCCGCAAAACTTGTCACCAACACTGTAAGGCTTGACTATTCTAAGTTTACCCCATTTCACATTAGGGCTTCTATTGTTTATTCTTTTACGTATATATATATATATATATATATATTCGTCATCCACATACAAGTCTGTTTCGCTCATCAGTGTGGCTAGACATCCACTTGCTTCTGGTCGGGATCGAAACTGTCCCGATTTGGTGTCAGTTGGAGTCACTAACACCTAAGCCATAGTCGTATGTAATCAGAGAACGGAAATTTTAGCGTGTTGTATATAAACGGGTTATACATACGCTAGTCATATATACTTCTACTAATCTGATTATTTAGAAATGAGAAAATTATATTTTCGTAACAAATTTTTTCATAAATAATCAGGCTAGTAGAATGTGTGTATATATATCTGAATAAAGAATGAAGAAAATAATTTCAACGTTCAAAACATTAATTTAAAGCAATGCTCAATGTAAAAATACAGCAATAAATATTTATTATTAATTAATAATTGTTCTTTCAAGTTCGAAACTAAATGTACAATTTTGTAGTAGTTTGTACATATTTTAAAGTAATAATTAATAATATATCTATATATATATATATATATTTTATATAAGATTTTATATAAGATTTTATACTAATGCCTTATGTGAGCATTGAGAAATAGTAAAAATAAAAGGAACATTTCTTTACTCTTTGCGTAAAGAACTATTTTGGCATTTTCATGAGAAGGAAAGAAAGCTGAAAGAAAATATACTTGACATATTCGGCGTGTTATTTTCCCAATTCTGATGATAGAAACAATAGAATAATCTTAAAGAAATAGAATAATCGTAAAGAACTATTTACCATTTTCAAGAGAAGGAAAGAAAGCTGAAAGAAAATATACTTGACATATTCGACTTGTTATTTTCCCAATTCTGATGATAGAAACAATAGAATAATCTATTAGTTGTAATGCACAAGTAGGAGATAAAATAATTATTGTCTTTATTCTTTGGTGCCGTTTAGCAAAGCCTCAATAAATATTTCCTGAAAAACATTGATTCATATAAACGAATTTTCAAATTTAAAAGACTTAAAATGCTAGTAATTTAAATTAACGTTTTATTTAAAACTAAATCAAGGTTTCTGATGTAAAAAAAAATACCCTGACTTATAAGAAATCAAAGGATTTAATCTTAAAAACAAATTTAGACACTTAATATTTTTATAATAAAATAAGAGTTTTGATATTTACAAATTTATCTTGCCACATATATTTTCATTTTAACTCATAAATTTTGTTGTTGTGCACCTCTACGTGGCGTAATAATTAGCAAGCGTCGATTATGACTAAGTAGTGGGTTTAATCCTCGCTTGGTGCTCCATACCTTTGGCCTTGTGTCACATTTAATCTACGTTTAGGAAATCAATTTAATTTTAACATTTTAATAAAAACATCTCAAAAGTAATGAAAACATTCATTAAAACATTAAATATTCATACAAAATCATAAATTTTGTTGTTAAAAAAATTACTTCGTGTCACAATTTTATAAGAAATCATCAATTTTAGCGGGGAAAGGAAAAAGAAATGTACCTGCCTTACTAAAACAAGGGTTTGATGTTTAAAAATTGATTTCGCCTCATTCATACTAAATCATTAGATTAAAAAACAAAAAAAAGAAACTTACCCGCCCCATATTTTTCACTAAAACATTTAAAGATTTTACTGATTAATATTTTTACATTAAAACACAAACTTCGATAAAACAGACAACTTCTTTTGATATAAAAACTGATGACGTTGCACTATTCTTTCTCGAGGAATAGAATCTCTAAACCACTCACTTAATGTCACTTGAATCTGACGCAAATTAGTCGTGCATTTAAGGCTCAAGAAGCCATTGATTTGGTTTAAAAATAGAAGTATTTATAGAGTATTTAAGTCTTCAGAATTCGATCAAATATTATTGCTTTTGAGGCAACGCAAGCGAATAATTATCAATGCACATAAATATATTACAAACAGTTAAAAACAAATGTGTGAACAAAGTTTAAGTGAAATTAAGATTTTGGCGTCAATGAAATAATCTTTCGGGTAATGAAAATACTTACAGGCATATTTGATTTCTTTTCTACTGCCACAGGTGACGGTTTTAAAATTTTCGCATTTGCCAGTGTTTTCCGAAAATAGTTTAGGATAAGGACATTCATCTACATAAGGACCCAAGTAACCAGGTTGTGGACTTCCTCGTGGCAATGAGCAATTGTAGAACTGGGCACAGTTGTCAGATTTTGGGAATACACTATGTACAGAACCGGCATCACATTGGTCGACATGAGTCGGCGTCGCTTTTAAGAGAATAAAAAGGGATTTGCATAAAGGTTTAAAATTTGTACGTTTCAACTTAGATTAATCATTACACACATACACAGAGAGAGAGAGAGAGAGAGAGAGAGAGAAGAAAATAATGTTTCCCATCTAAGAACTTGATTTATCCTGTGTGACATATAATTGCTTTTTTGTTTTTTGTTTTTCAAAAATGCTACAATCGGTTGTGCATTGAGGCGCAGTGGATATCGGCTTGGAACGGGAAATTGGAGAGCCGATTTCGAATTCCAGTTGAATTCGTTGCATTCACATCCGTTCAAATGCTCTTGGGAAAGGTATTAAACCGGCGCTTCTTCCTCAAGCGATGGGTTAAATAGCTGGACAGATTGGGTTCTCTAGCCTTGTTTGGCAACCAGTCTACCATAGAAAGTAATGTGGTGAAAACATTCTGCTCAGTCAGTCATGTCTCTTGCTAGACGAGATTGTGTATCATTTAATTGACTGACTATCAGAGTTCGATCAAATCAACTTACCTCGGCTGTGAAGGCATCAGTTTAAACTGACGTAGAAGAAAAGAAAGGTAAATGACGATTTGATGGCGTCTAAAGAAACGACAATCACAGAAGCTTCTTCCTTGATATGAAAAATAGATATATTTTCAGCATATCTCAGAAATTGTTAATTTAACTTTTTACCTTTTGGGCGATTGGTTGATTTTGTTTAGTGCACATCAACAGCGATATGGGTTATTGGATGCTGAAATCTAAATAATTTGAAGACAATTTTATGGCTTCAACAAAATATATTTTGAGCGCCCTCGTGTGCAGATGTATTGTTGGTCATTTTGCTATAAAATATATTATTGGTAATTCTACTGTGACTTGTTTTGCTGGTCATGTAGTGTCGGTCATAAAAAATGTATTGCTGACAATTTTACTGCTAAAATGTATTTGTATTCTCTCATAGTGTTTCGGTTTGGGGGGCACACGTTTTAGCCATAGTTGAGACCCTAACAGCTGCTACTCTTCCGGGTCGGGTTGGACCTAGGGACAAGTGCAATCAGGAGGTGGGTTCCACGCTCCTCAAAACCTACAAAATCCTAATCAGGGGCCTTACTTTCGGGTGTATTTTATTGTCTATATCCAGGACATATTTTCTACCATTCTGCTAACCAAAAACTCATATACTGTATCGGCAGCAGACTGTTCGTATGATGCTTGCCGGCGAAGCAACTTATTGTCCTGTTTGATTTGTGGGGGTTAGTATCCAATTTAGACACAGTTATATTAACCAGTACCAACCAATATCAACCAATATCAATCATTTATGTGACGTCAAAGAAGAAGGACATCAAGGGACTACTGCGAAATAAACACATTTAAGAAATACTGTCATTAAAATCGATTGCAATAGAAATGAGTCGATCTGATCGTTAACATGCACTTCTATATTAGTGCTGTAAATGTAATCTAACTTTTATTGAAGACGACAACAATATTCATATTGTCTTTTTACACATATATTTTATTTATATCAGAATTTACACACACGCACACACATAAAAAATATACACGCACACACATATATTTCTAATTAAAGATTTTTAATTAATATTTCTAATTAAAGATTTTTAATTAGAAATGTTTATTGCTATAATAACGTTTGAAATAATATGTACATATTTATGTCTTTGTGTGTGTGTTTGCATATTGTGTGTGCGTGTTTGTAAAGCTATGATATAAATAAAATATATCTGTAAGAAAACAATATGAATAAAGGCAATAAGAATGTTTTAATAAATAATAATTACGTTACTATAAAACAGTAAGTAAATCAATATATATAAACAGCCTTTTCAAAAATCCACATATATTCTTTTGTTTTTATCAAAGATGAAGGAAAAACTTGAAGCAGTTGAAATGTGGTTCTACAGAAGGATGCTGGGGATATCATGGATCGAGCATGTGAGCAATGGTGAGGTTTTAGAAAGGATGGAAACGAAAAGGAAATTAATACTGAGCATCAGGAAATAACAGCTGAAGTTTATAGGACAGGTGATGAGGAAGGAAGTCTTGGAGAATCTGATGCTCACAGGTCAAATAGAGGAAGAGTGAGAGAGACAGCTGAAGACAGCAGATATTTAAAACAAGCGTAAAATGATTATTTTCGAGATAATAATAATGATTTACTGATAGAAATTCTACTAATTAATCCATAGCTGTAGGGAGAAGGGGGCACATCAAAAAATACCTTGTATACCTTTTTGTAAGTGAAACTGTTTAGTAAATATAACGAACCCGAATGAAACTGGATCTCAGTCCTCTAATTAACAATTCTGAGCTATTATCCATTACACCTACAGCACCTGGTATTTCCGAAAGGGTTACCCAAATACGTAATCACCAGTCTCGAATTTGCATAAATTCGGTGGTCCTACGGGAACCACTGGTTCAATGTGTTATGTCAGTAAGCCAAGGAATTATTGAAATGTATATATCACGTAATAGATAAAAAGAATGTATCGCCGTCACCTGGGAATGGGAATTGTGAGTGAATCTGCTCGACTGAGGAGTTACAAAACAAGCAAAATACAGAGAGGTGAGATGGATTACGCCACAGACAGTATAACAACATACCATGAATGTAGCAAAATTTTCCCATAAACTCAAGCTTTAAAACGTCATCTGCAAATATGTCGTGACCAACTCTTGCAGGAGAATCATGTACATAACATCTGAGTCAAAGAATGTCGGTCTCTTGTCGGACTGAGTAGCCACATTAGTGGCGCTCACCAATAATATCGATTCTGAAATGTTTCAAACAATGGCTTTACACGAGAACATGTACATATGTACATATCCATGCATGCATGTCTGTATGCATATATGTATACAGGTTTCATTAAAAATGACAGACAAGGTTTTATCATTAAGATTTTTTATATCATTTTCATGTGTTCTTATGGTTCACATGAAAAATTATATTTCAAACATACGCACCGTAATGGGGGCGCTAGAGAGTGTCGTCAGTGATGTCATCGCGAGGATCACTAGGGGGTTTCGGGTCTTTCAACATCATACCCCCCCTCACCGCGCCGACCCGACCAGAGATGATCAGTTTCTGGCCCACCCTCGATAAGCGCTTTCAGACACTGGAAAATTACGTTTAGGCCCGGTACGAAACCTTGCAATTGCTTCTGATTGGCGACAGTCAGAGCCTCTTTCCATTTAGAGGCTTACCGTACATGAGCTCGTCTGAAACATTAATTTAAACGCAGAATTTCAGGGAATTTTAGCTAACAATTTGTTTTGGAATCCAGGCACTCTCTCTTTTGATCCATAACCAATTAGCTGTTCTTTCCGCTGTTTCGGTTATGGCCTTGAGTGATTTCCTTTTTTTTACTCCCACTATCCCAATATCTGTTAAGGCTTTGCATAAGGACCTTGCTGCAAATCCTCTAGTCCCCACTTCTATAGGAGTGCAGCTAGCCCGCCAGCCTTTAACCCTGCAACTCTCCAGCAGTTCGTCATATTTTAACTTCCTCCTTTCACGAGCCTCTTCTGCGTTTTCTTCCCAGAGGACCGTCAGTTACCCACAAGACTATCTTCTTCAAATTATGTGAGAAGAAAACTATATCTGGGCGAAGTTTTGTGATGGCAATTTTCTCTGGGAATTTCAATCTTGAGCCTATATCGGCCCTTAGTTCCCAGTCAGGAGATAGCAGGTTTGGATTTACCTTTCTATTTCGTGGGATTTTCTCGCCCGCTTTAATAAATTTTATTTACCTTGTGTCTGGGTTGTAAACATTCTCTTTGATAGCATTTTGAACTATTTTCACGATCTCTTTTAGAATTTCGTCATGGCGCCACCTGTAACGCCCATCAGTTTGTGCAGGTTTACAGTTACTCAGGATATGTTTTAAGGTACCTTTGCGTCCACAAAGATGACAATTTGGCGACTGGGTTTTATACCATAATTGTAAGTTTGTGGGGCTTGGCAGGGTTTCGTATACTGCCCGAATCAGAAATTTTAATCTGGAGTCACCGTGCCATATTTCGGACCATTTGATTTGGCGTTTCAACATAGAGTTCCATTTGATCCATGCCCCTTGCTGTCTCATCCCGACTTGGATTGCTATTCGTTTCTCTTCTTCGCTGTTTCTGATTTCTTCCTGCAAAAGATGACTTTTCTTTTTTCCTTGCAGTTTGTCATATTTTTCTGAGGGAAAAAACCCGAGGCCTGCGCGTCCAGTAGCTATGGTCCCTAGTATTGCCTTTTCTCGGATTCTTTCTTTTGCTGTATTCAGTTCTTTCGAGGCGTTCCATTTTCTACCTGTATATACTTTGGGATCTTCCGAGCACTCGTACTGGATTGTGGCTCTCACTTTAGCTACTTTAAATTCTTTGTGTAGGCTTTTAAACGGGAGTTTCAGTGCGTTTGTTTTCCCGTATAACGCTGCGCTGCATAGAGATCTTGGCAAACCTAACCACCTACGTAGTCGTGATGTTATGCTTCGTTCCATTAGTTCTACCGTGGAGGAAGTGAAATCATAGATAGTTACAGGCCAGAGTATTTTTGGAAGTATGACGTGTTGATAAATCCAAGCTTTGATAAATCCAAGCCAGACTTATCAACCCTGATTAACCACCCTTCTAGATTCTCCTTTGTTAATATTACGGATCTTGAATCTTTTAGGGTTTCATCGAACTGCTTCCCCAAGCTCTTTACTGGCTTTTGATGTATTAATACCTTGTCTGTCCTTTTTAATGAATCTTGCATAAAAGAGAGATTGTTGCCTAAATACACAATATATGTATGCATATATGTGTATAAATGTATGCACGCATAAATGCATGTATGTATGCAATGTCAATCGCTGTCTGCTGTCCTCCTGATTGCTCTTTTCTCTTATCATTCGTTATTAATGTTTATGTTCTTAATTCTTTTACACCCAATAACCCCTTGTGTCTTAGTGGCTTTACTGCCTTGCTTGGGGTAAAACCGATTAAAAAGCAAAGACTGTCAAAACATTACGACACTGCTTTATAATAAGATCTCATCTCGCAGACTGGCAGAGTTTTCATAATATTTCAAAGTCTACTAGCATATTTTTGTCAAATCATTATTTGAGGCCAGTCGTCAAGGAGGAAGACTGGTGAGGGAGTCCCCACAAATACCACTCCGCCCCACTGTGAAAACGATATCAACTAATTTTAATATGCAAATTCTTATTCGACATCCACCCAGACTTAAAAGTCGCATACTGCTCAAAACAATATCGCGTACAAGGTCGATATTAATTATACTTTCTTTCTTTTTTTTTTCTTTTTTTTTTGTGATAAGAGAGGGATACAATGAATATATTAATAAAAATGGATGTTTTTGCATTTATGAACGAAAAAACCAGGGTTTTCAAAACAAAGTTCGGTGAGCGAAATATTTCGTAAGTCCAATGTAGAATGAAGAACTTGAAGGTATGGTATATTTATATGCTAAAACGATAATATATTTCAGAAAATCATTTCAAATAAATAGCATATAAATTAAGAACAACCTTGGATATTTAAAGTGAATTTTTCAAGTCGAGATAATAAACTTATGAAACCCACGTCATGTAATTAATGGCACTTAAAACTTTCCTTGTTAAATTAATATTAAAATGTGAGCTAAATTGTTAAACTTGTTATAAACATCTTTGAAATGAGCTGCGTGCCAAAAGTGGTACGCGTAGAAAAGCAATGAATTGCGATACATCACCATTTTGAAATTAATTTTGATCAACATTTCAATGAAACACGTCATAAAATGAATTGACAACGCCTTTTTTAATTTCTTCATTCTTTACTTCATAATGGTTCTTTTTTTATTAATTCATTTTTTACGTCTTATCAACCCTTTGCAGGTTATTTAAAGCCAGAAAATATGTTTAGATCGTAATAATTATTTTGGAGATAATAATAATAGTTTAGTGATAGAATTCTTAGTAATTAAGCAATACTTGGGAGAGAGGATGGGAATCTCAAGAGTATTCGCACGCAAAATAATATTACGAACCCAACGGTAATTGGAACTCGGCCTCAGAATAACAATTCCGAGCCATTATCGATTACAACACCCGCAAGCTATAAACAAGGCTAAATTGAGGTCAGAGTTACAAAAGCTGCATACCTGACGTGTTAACCAAAATTTATATATTTACACGACTAGCTTGAATTGAAGGTCAAATGAAAACATCTTTTAGTACATAATTGATAAAGGAGGTTAACAAATGTGAAACCGAAAAGACACCGGTGAAAATCATTCTTACCCGTTAAGGGACAATCATCATAAATAGATCTTCTGTGTACACAAGTCCAATATTTTAAATTAAACACGGTTGTAGGTGCACAATTAAACTTCAAAGGATATCCAAAGAAACAAGAGAACCATTTCGAACAGTCTGTGGCATTTCGCCCGATGTAGAAGGGGGTTTTGCAAACATATTTAGTTGTTGCAGAAACCTGAACAGCGAACATCAGAAAGCCAATACCGAGGAGAATTGCAATCTTCATATCGGAATCTTGTGTGAAGCTCTTCGTTTACCGCTGTCTGGCACACAGTCACCAAGAATACTCGACTGACTTTGGGGCGACTAAGAAATACACTCGGAATTTATGAAAATTTGCAGCCAATGAAATGGGTGGTTGTTTCATGTGACGTCACAACTATCATAGTAAATATTTCCCTTAGTTTCTCACCTGGCGTCCTTTTATCAGCTTTCTTTACAAAATATTAGTCAACCGGATCTTTTCAGACACCACTCCTCGTTTAAAACCAAGGAAGAGCAGCTTGCTGTTGAGTTTAATCATTAAAGCAAGTTGCTGTGGTTAACACAAAATCTTTCCAGTTTTAAGGGGATATTATCACGACTAAGTGCCCCAAGCGAAATGTATGCATGTCGTTTGCTGGATGACCTATTAGAACATCCAAAAGTGAAAACGGAAAAAGTAGAAAAACGCGTAACGAGAGAAAGTGAGTGAACGAGAGAGAGAACGCATATGTGTGTGAGAGAGAGAAAGTGTGTGAGAGAGAGAGAGAGAGAAAGTAAGAGAGAGAGAAAGAAAAAGAGAAAAAGAGGGAGAATTAAAAACACACACGCCCACACCAATGTTCATGCGTAAATTAAAATAAAAGATAAAATAAAATAAATGGAGAATGTCTAGGGATTAAAACACACACACACACACACACACACACACACACACACACACACACACACACGAAGCAGGTTTTCATTTTAAAAATCAACAAGTATTCGTTGTGGTTTTCTTCGAGAAAGTCACAAAGCTAATTACCTAAATATTTAATAAATGTCTTCTTAATACATCAAATATGACTCTCTTAATTCGTATGTTTGTTTAATATCAACTCACTTATTGGTCATTTAATGCCGATATTTAATTTTCTTGGTAATAAAAATACGATATATGTTATTCTGCTTTCACAGTTGAATACATGGTAGATGATACTTAGCTTTTGTGCATATACCTGTTCGTTTGGACATAATTATTAGAGGCAGTGATATGTTGTTGTTTTCTTGAAGTTATATTTTGGAACACAGTTTGATTTCTTTAATAAATTTTCGAACATTATATGGATTAATGCCATGGATGAGTTCTTTCATTTTGGTTAGGTGATTTTGTTTAGTAACATATCAGCCTGTACGGATTATTTAATGCCGAAATCAAAATCTTAACACAATTTTATGGATTCAACTAAATATATTTTAAAGATGTATGCTTTCAGCTACAGATAAAATGTATTGTTGTGATTCTATAAAATTGTATTTTTATAATTTCATCGTGATTTGTTTTTGTTTTCATTATTTACCCATAGCTTGAACCCAAACAGTTCCCACCACTCCGAGTCAGAGTGAACCTGGGAACTGCACAAATGTAAAGGTGGTTCCACGATACTCATAAACTCCGAACTTCCGATCAGGTGATTGCTGCCGGATCTAGTTTATCGTTATACCCAGGATTGCTCATCTTAATTAATTGTAGTTGCTAACATATTTTTCTTGAGGAATTAAAATGGGCTACAGTAAATATTCTGTTCCGTACCACAAATTTACTTGCCAGTTGCCTGACCATACCCAATTGGTCAGATCCCCACTTGATTGTCGGTTGTTTTTGTTTAACGGCATATCAACAACTCTCTGGGTTATTTAAGGCCAATTTTTTAAGGAATTTTTTCTGAAGGTAATAATAGTTTTACCATCTAGATACTCATCAGGTTCGATTTTGCTTTACTTCGCTGATCGTACAGGAACAGGTGATTCAATGTGTTATGGCCGTAAGACACGAAATTGTTGACATGGATGGATACATATGTATGATGTCATAGCTGAAAAGGTAGTATGTTGTATAACTCTGGTAGTCATGGGATAATAAGTGAATGCAACAAGTTAGTCCAGAAGGGATACAAAAATAGACATAACTGGGTAGGAAGGATTATCCCCTGGGAACTATACAGAAATTCAAACCATACAGACCATGAGATTAAAAATTTATTTGTGACTATAAGGATACAAGTGACTTCTTGATAACTCTTTACACAATTTGTGTTCTAACATCTCCAATTCGAGTTTATTTTATCCAGCAAATTTAAATTTATCGCAAAAAATCGACGTAGTCGTTTTTTTTTTTTTTTTTTTTTTTTTTTCAGTGAGTCTGTGTTGATCTGTTTCCCGGGGAATCTAGAGACAGTTTGAGCGGATAAGAAGGAAAGATAAATTTAAATTTGAATAGTTTAAAGTTGTATTAATCAGGGAAGCATCATCTTGGGAGTCGGTTCGACAAAGATCTTTTTTTAAACACGATGTTAAAAATTGTAATAAACCTAAACACATGAAAGTGAATTTATACATTTTTTTGTTCTTAAAAATTATCAAAAATAAAAAAAAAACAATAAACACTTTTCATTAATTAGATTGTAACTTCAGCCTTGGTTGTCAAACAGTCTAGGAGAAGGACAAAACAGTACGTAACTGTAGCGATGGACATACAATGCAGTAGTTAATGAAAGGATCGTGGAGTTCGCACTGACTGTATGATGCTGACTGCAGTTTCATTATTATTATTATTATTTGATTTCTGATGTATAATTATTTCTTTCTGGATCCTAACTAAAGACCTAAGATTAGAAATGGTATCAGGTCATTTTCCACTGAGCATTTTTGAAAAAAAAAAAGCAAAGCCTAAGATTCCACATAAATAAAACCTATTGTAAATTGTGTGTACGATTTTCTGTACATTTTTAGGCAACCAGGAATTTCTTTAATGAGTCTACTAAAAACTTCTTCTTCTTCTTCTTCTTCTTCTTCTTCTTCTTCTTCTTCTTCTTCTTCTTCTTCTTGTGCCGTGTCCCTTCAGGACGTAGGCGATCATTGACTTCCACTTGGCTCTCTCTCTCTCTCTCTCTCTTGTTGCTCTCAATATTTTTCCTCTTGGTATTCTCTCTTGGTATCTCTTCGCCATCCATTTGCTCAGACCTATCAAGTAGGTCTCACGCTACTTTCCCTGTCTCGCTTTCCTTCTATCCGTCCTGTGAGTATCAAATTCTCCAGCCCCCCCTTCTCATTACGTGTTAAGTATGAGTTTTCTCCTCGTTTCTATCCTCTCCGACACATCATCGATGGTCACATGATCAGTTCATGATATCTTCAGCATCCTTCTGTAAAACCTCATTTCTGCTGCCTCAAGCCTCTTCTTCATTTTTGATGAGATCGTCTAATATATATAAAGGACATATATATCACTTAGCAATCCAGGACTCTTTACTTTGTTTCCAATAAGATTTTCCTGTCTTTCAGTACTCTGGTTAGCTTTTGAAATGCCTCTTTTTCTATTTTTGTATACCTAAAAAATTCAAGTTTTATCCGTACGCAAGTGGTTTGCTGTCAATATAGGTTCTTGATTATCCTAACGACTTTTCCGAAAATGTCGAGGTTGTCGAGCATCTCTGTCAAGTCCCTGTGTCAAACACCTTTGCATAGTCTATAAAGCACAGATAAAGGTCCTTCTGCATTTGTATTGCTCGTTCCAATATTATTCTGAGCATGAGTATCGCATTCCTCGTCCTGGTATCTTTAACGATGCTACACTGTTCTTGTCCTACCTATGGGCCAATTCTGCTGCGCGCTCTGTTCATCAGAATACGGATGATGAGCTTTGTTATGTGGCTCATTAAGCTGATGGTTCTGTGGAGTTCACATTCCTTTGCACCTGGTAATACTATGAAAATTGATTTTCTTATATTCTCCGGTATATTTCCGCTGTTGTAGATCTTATTTCTTATTTCTGTAAGATTGTCCATGCCAAAGACTTCTAAGGACATCAACATCACTATTACAATCCCATCGGATTCTCTGCTTTGTTTCTGTTCAATGTGGCCATCTTGTCGCGGAAAAGGTCACCAATATACACATCCCATCTCTAAAATATGTTTTCTTTTACTATTATGAGTGTACCGTCCTTTGCTTTTATGCATCCTGTTGCTGAGCAGGTCTTTTGCCCTGTTAATTCGTTTATTTTTTTATGCATATCATCATTATTTGTTGTGCTCAGTCTCTTTACTTCGGCACGTTTTTCGTTGAGTCATCTTTCTTTGGCCTGTCTGCATTTGTTCCTCATTTCCTTGTGTAGATTCTTGTATTTTGTTCCATATCTTGGCATCGTTTTTTGTCTCTTTTGCATCAGGTCAAGAATCTCTTCACTGATCCACTCGTTTTTCTTCCGATGTGCTTTATCCTTTGGGATGGTGTCGTTCGCTGATGTCACTAGAGCCACTATTTGGAGGTCCCATTTTGAGCTTCCGTTTCCAATTTGTCCTTCGTATTTCGTTTTCACACTGTACATATAAATTTCCTGCAGGTTCAAGTCATTCAAGTGTCTATTGTACTGCAGTCTTAGGGCTGTTTTAGATTTCTTTAGGTTTCTTTAGGTTTCTTCATATCTAGGCAGACATACTGGAAACAATTTGAATCAAATCGAGGACTCAAATTACAACTGAAATTATCAATGTACTCACGTGCCATATTTTTGAAATTTCGTTTTCAAGGTCATTATATTTTGATAGTTTTTTTCAAGGTCTTTATAGTTCCCCCCCCCCCCCCCAAGATCTTTAAAGTTTTATTACAGTCAGCAGGGACCGGCATGTCAGTAAGAATGCATCTGTGGTCTCCGATCACGATGTTTGGGCGATTAGCTTTGATATTTTTGTCTATATGTACTGTAGAGACCCATAAAATTGTTACAGGTCCGATCTCTCTAACCGGGTCTGGGTGGTATTCATACCATCTTTCCTTTCCGCAAAAGTTGTATATTTTCCAATGCAGATATTGGCCCACTCTATCAAACTGAGTTTTATATTCAGTGGATGCTAAAGCTGTACAGCCTGATGCAAGATGATCAATTGTTTCTGGATATTTATCACAGAATCTGCATTTCGGGTTAACACAATTATTATTATTATTATTATTATTATTATTATTATTATTATTATTATTTTAATTCCTGTTCTTATGATCAAAATGAATAAACAGGAAAAATGCAAAATTAAAGACAAGATGATAAAGAAACATAAATAATAATAATAAATGAAAGAAGATGCCTTAAAACGAAAATTAAACAAAGAAAGAAAAGAAGAAGAAAAATAGAAATTAGAGGAAATAAAACCACAAAAGAAAGAGAATGAGAAAGATTTGCAAATATTAAACAGAGGCACACAAAACTAGAATGGCTCCGGTAGGCGGAGAATCAGTTACGTCGACGGTGAAGTTGAAAAAATAAAAAAAAACGAAAAATAGAAAGTAAAGAAAAACAGAAAAAAAATAAGAAAAACAGAACAAATAAGAAAGAAAAAAGATAAAAAGAGACAGGAAAACAAAAAAGAAAAAGAAAAAAAGAAGGAAAAAGACAAACGGAGACAGAAGAGAAAAGAAAAACAAATAAAAACCGAAGACACTTTGCCCTACATTGAGATACTCTTATTACGTTTACACTTGACTTTAGCGGGCGAGTCGGGGTTATCGCTAAAGTCAGAATGGCGACCATTTTGAACCTTTTTACATACAAACGTTGATCATTTAAGAATCGTAGATGTGACCCGATTGCTTGTTTAACACTGTATTTTTTCTATTCTTTTCTACCATTGTTAATTAACTGCCTCTACTTTCTGTTTCTTTTTCGTATTAACTGTAATAATTGGATGGCTTTTTAATCGAGTTATCATTAATTTGCAATGTTTGATTATGCAACACTTATGCAACACAAAGCTTTATTAAGATAATAAAAAGATAAAAAAAATCCTGGAAAATACGTCGTTAGAGGCTGAGTGCAGACGGAAGCAAAATTTAAGTACCTTGAAATTTTGTACTTACAGTCGCCAATGCTTATCTTTTGTTCTAACCCGTGGTCTAGTGGACTTCCGATTATTTCAATATAAATACAAGTGATTTTTCCGAACCGATCAGTTCAGCCGGGCGTGTGCTTGAAGTAGCTACATGTGTCAGGCACACTGAAGAAGGGAATCTCTGTTCGTCTGAGTCGGTCGGTTCGGTATTTGATTTCCATTAATTAGAGTTAGAGCTGAGTGTCACATCGCCTGCCCCAACTGCAAGACTAACTCTGAACGAAATAAAGCATCGATTAAACTCATCCAAGTTGTGGAAGTTCGTTCTTTCAATAGTTTATCTTGTACCCCCAGCTTGAGACTTCGACTTTTTCAACCAACCCCCGCAACATCGCAGCATGGAGAACGGCCGCCGGAGAAATTGCTCGGACCTTCATCTGGGGTGTTACATATATTCAAAGTTGCATTACAATCCTAAACAACAAGAAATAAACCACAAATTCTGTTAAAAAATGAGTAGGCGTGTAAACTGAACGATAGGTGAACCTGTCTACTTTTATATAAAGATAAAATAAATCGTAAGTAAACTTTCAGAGTTTTCAGCGGAGACGTAAGCTTTAAAGTAGAATTTAGAAGGAACCGGAAACCGGAGGCAAGAGATAAACCTCTATTTCTGTTCAAAAGACCAAACCTATCTACTCCTATAATATGAGAGGGTGACATGAAAATTGATTTAATTCTCTCACAGTTAAAGTGTACATCTTTTGTGCGTCGTGACTCTTTGTCACTTGGGCTATCATGGCCCTCCACAGGTTCAGTTTTTTTGTCCCCATATTGTCCCTTCAATTCCCCGTTCTGCCACACGTTGGCGTGTTATGTAGGTTACCCACCTGTCCATTTTGTCTTCAATATGTCCAAATTTATCAAATTTTCTTAGTTCCAGAAATTTCAACTGTCTCTTTCGGATTATGAACACAAATATGCTTTTTCTTCCCATATTGCTTAAAATTTTCTCGTTTTTCGCATGTTCCATCCATGGTATTCTCAGCATCCTTCTGTAGAACCAAATCTATATTGCCTCAGTTCTCTTCTAAGATTCACTGTCATATAAGACACAGCAGTCTAGCACTCTTTTATTAAAAAAAGTCACTTATCTATTTATACTTTACTTAGCTTCTGGAAGGCACTTTCTCTATCGTATCACATTTTCATCATCTGTTACAACGCCACCTAGGTAGTTATTCTGTCTGGTCATGATTCTGACATCGTAAATTCGTACTCACAGCTTGAGATATCCTTCTTGTATCAGTCAGTCAATTAAGTGCCATACGTGGTACACGGTTGGGTAATCACGTCTCTTTTGAGACATGACTGACACGGCAGCAGATTTTCCCGCAGTAGGCTGCCATTTCGTTTTACGGTAGACTGGTTGTCAACCAAGGCTATAGAACCCAATATTTAATCCATAAGAGAGAAGAGATGGATTCATACCTTTACCAAGGGTATTTGCTCATAAGTGAATGCAACGAATTCAACTGGAATTCAAAATCAGCTCTTCGATTAAAACAACCGGAAGAAAACACTTAAGTAGTGATTGTCGTAAAATTGATTAAGAATATAAATTTGCCTCGCTCGAATCATAGTGTAATATCTGCTCTAGACAAGAGACCGATCTTGCCTTAGGATCGTTTTAGGGTGTACAGGAAATATTTGCCCGAGTTTAAGGACTCAAATCTCTGACATAAAATTCGGTCTTTTGCCACATCCAGCCTCTTGGTGAATATCAGTATCAGTTCCAGCAGCGAACAGTCGACCCACGGCCCTAGTCATCACCAACAGCAGTTCCAGCTATCATCATCGTAATCATCAGCTCCAGCTCACCGTCGACCGCCGCTCCATTCAGTAGTAAAACTGTCCTTGTTAGAACAACGTTCTTTCCTGATTACAAATTGTCCTTTTCAGAACAACGCCACCTACATGAACGTGCATAGCTATTTCTTGCTTGTGCACTGTTTTCTTTGTTGTCCTCCGTCATTCAATATCTGTTTGCGAGCTAATAAACCATCAGCAACAATATATTTTTATCTATTAAGTCCGTAATTTGTCTATTCCCATTACAATCCCATCTAGTCTTGATGCTTTATTTCTCTTCATCTAGGCTACTGCTGGTCTTAATTCAGATTTTAATACGTCAGGTGTTTTTTGTATTGTAGTTGTCTCACGATTGTCGTATAAGAGATCTCTGCTATATTTGCTCCATCCTATAAGTATAATTTTCTGCTAGGATAATTTCCTCTTTTAATTCTGCTATTTCTTTTTTAATTTTATCATGTCCATTGCCTCTCTTTTCCTTCACGTTGTATAAAGAAAGGCGCAGAACATAGTCAAGAATGATTATAAACAAAAAAGAGGCAAATGTGTCACCTGCAGAACACCTGTTTCAACATCAAAGAAGTCAGTCTCTCTATCATGGTAACTGTTCTTAAAACTTGGTTATTATTTTGTCATTGATCTGCACCATTTGAGCCATTTTTCCCCCGAGTTAATTGTGTGATCCTTGTCTTTCCCTATTTTAACGTTTAGGTTGCCCATAAAGATGATAATTTCATGCGATGTTTATCTTCTTGCTTTGAGACGCTTATGCATATACTATAACTAACTGATTTTCATTTTAGTTTAACTAGAACTCTAACAATTGATAGCATCCCAAGAGGATATAATTTTCATGTCTTGGTCTAATATTAGTTCTACTCTTTCCTGTGACCGTCACTTATGAAGTCCTTATTATTTATTGATCTGTTTCACATGACCTCAGAATGTTTATACTTAGTCTTGCCATTTCTAGTTTCAAATTTCCACAATGCTACACTGATTCATTGTCCTTCGATTCTCACTGGGTGCCCCATACTTTCGACTTTGTGCTACATCCGAGATACGCTTACAAAATCATCATTGATAAACTGTCCTTATAGATTACGTTCTAATTAAAAGTCAATTATATCTGAGGTACTGACTGCACATATTCACTCCTATAAATGTATATATCTGTATATACTTGTGTATGTGTGCATGCGTGTGTATATTCATCGAAACATATTTGTACAATGATAAGAGCGTAGGATATGTACCAAAATGAATGGCAACCAAATATTGTGTGTTGCGACGATGGATGTGATACCATAATGATCAGTCAGTTAATTGCCGTACGTGATACACGCTTGGACGATCATGTCTCTTTCGAGACATGATTGACTGGCAGAAAATTTTCCAGCAGCAGCTATTACTTTCTGTGGTAGACCGGCTGCTAATCAAGGCTATAGAAACCAAAATGGCCTGCTGTTCAACATCTAGCTGGAGGGAAAAGATTTGGGTTAATAACTTTCCCGAGGGTGTTTTTGAGTAAATTAATGAAACGAATTCGACTGGAATTCGAACTCGAATTTCCTATTTCTTATTCCGAGCCGATATCCATTAAACGACGACGCACATCTCTAGTCATAACGATGCTAATACCAATAAAACTACGATGCTAATACCAATATCTACAAGAAAACAAGTTTAAAGTGTGACAAGAAAAAATCGTTTATTCTTAATTAATTCAGAGCGTTGAGAAGTCAAGTTTCAGTTCTCTGTAAGGCTTTTGTATTTCTGGGAAATGTGTATCCAGTAATAACAGCTAGCAAACTTCAAGAAGATTTATTCGAAGTCTTTTTTATTCTGAAATTCTAAATTCAAAAGAAACTACCTGCATTTTCTTTTTCTCTGCCCTCAGCCCAATCTACAGGCAGTGCCTCCTCATCATAAATATCAAGCAATGAAATAATCCACTTGTGTGAAAACTGAGTTTCCAAAAATATATTTTTCAGTAGAAGAAACACTATATTTTATATATAAAATATATATCTTTTTATAGGTTTTTTTTTTCAATGATGTATTGCTGGTAATTTTTATAATTAATTTTTGTATTTCTGTTTTGACCCCAGTTTGAAAGTTTAATATTTGCCCATAGCTTGGACCCCAACAGGTGCTACCATCTCAAGTCAGGGTGGACCTGGAACCAGCAGCAAGTAAGAGGTTGTTACTGGATGTAGTTCATCGTTATATAACTACATGGCATATATATATATATATATATATATATATATATGTGTGTGTGTGTGTGTGTGTGTGTGTGTGTGTGTGTGTGTGTGTGTGTGTGTGATATACATAAGCACTGTGTGTGTGTGTAATATGCATAAGCACTGTGTGTGTGTGTGTGTGTGTGTGTGTGTGTGTGTGTGTGTGTGTGTGTGTGTTTCAATAAGAATAGTTTAGTTCACTGGAATGTGTTATTGAAAACAATAGTATGGATTACCAATCGGAGTGCTTAATCACTGATTACTATACAAAACTGTTAACAAAATAAAGATGCGTTTAATACACTGGAACGTCTTATATTCCTAAAAATAAAGAACAGTATCAGCTGCAATGACGTCAAATGCGCCAGTTACCAAGGCACATATTTTTTGGCATCCTTCCTTTGAAGATACAAAATGGGGAATCGATTTATGAGAGACGCGTATGGTTACTATTATAAAAAGCACCATTTCAGATGTCGGGAAGATCTTTAATTAAAATAGCCGAATACTTTTCCACCATAATCTTTGTTTATTTGTTTGTTTCTCTCTCTCTCTCTCTCTCTCTCTCTCTCTCTCTCTCTCTCTCTCTCTCTCTCTCAATCTCAATCTCTCTCTCTCTCTGGCTAAGAAAATATTCGCCCTCCCCAAGAACACACCTGCACAACTCATTCGAAAAATGTGGCTAGATTAGTTATTAACGAACTGGTTTTAAAATCCCGTCAAACCTGAATTCACAATACAGCTAATCCAAACACAAATCTAAAAGCTACGCATTCACTGATTCATTTATTATACTTTTGATCACATGTTATTTATCAAAAGTGATTTTATTTGCTTTTTATGAAAACATTTCAGATTTAATTGTAGATAAAGATTTTCCAAAAGTTATTTGAATCTTGAAATGAAGAATTATCATTTTTTTAGTAAGTCTTCAACAAACATTTCTCGTTTTTATTAGAACATTCAAACTTGGATCGTGAAAACAAACGGCTAAAAGTCTTAACAAAGAATGGTCCATTTTGTTTAATGAAAATGTTCAAATTCAAATATGACAGACGCTGTATGATAATTTCCAACTTATCATTTCGCCTACGCTATTATATTAAATTTCACTTGCAACATATTTAAATTTCTTATTTTTTAATATATATATATATATAATGACAATATATATATGCGTTCTCGTTCTATCCTCCGGTTTATTATTATTCACGATTCAATTAATTGTGTAATTATCGGTTCTTTTTTTTTTAAATCCATATAAGAATAATAAAGTCATTCAACATGTACGATGATCATAGACAATTTCTAAAAAAGTAATGTATTTTTTATTTATTAATCCGAAAGATTTTAATACTTTAATCATTATTTTTAGCGGACACTCATATTTGTGTAGACGCTGCATGTATATGTTAAACAGTACGTTTATTTCGTCTACCGGCCTGAATATTCAAGAAACAGAGCGTCTATTCAAATATGAGTATCCACTAATAATGACGTTTTAAAGTGATCAAATCTGTACGATTAATAAATTAAAAAGTTAAAAACTCATTACCTCTTTAGAAATTGTTTTGAATACATTTGGATATTGAGCACATATGAAATTTTGAATATCTATGACTCGAAGAATTTCGCTTTAAGGCTCTATTAAGCCTTGTTGGATCGGTAAAGTTTCTTTGCAGAACTTCGTATCTAACGATAACACCCTCTACTCAAAGGGCTGCGGGTTCGAATACCACAAGAAGGCGCATATTTTTCTTTAATAAGTCTTTTCGAAACTTTTCTCGGTAGACGAAAATAAATAAATAAATATACTGCTTAATAAATAAATGGTTTGTCTACTCAAATATCAACGAATAAATAACCTTGAAAGTGATAAGAATTAATTAGATAAGCGTTATTTCAGTTACTTACCAAAGACCGTGAGAATAAATGACCCGACGTACATGGAGAGAAGATTTGTTAGGAACATTTCTAAAAAAAAAAAAAAGATCAAAACACATTATTAGAAACATTTCAATTTAATGGATTATATGTATGTGCGTATATGTGTGTAAAAAATTCAGATACGATTAAAGAGATAAGTGTAAAATGGGTACCTCCATTCATTAAATCGCTGAAAAAACAGAATAGTATGAAGAAAAAAGCCGCAAACTTAATAAAAACGAACTTTTTCCATCAAAATGTTTATGCTACCATTAAGAGGAAAGATCAAAGTATTTTTTAATTATTTTTTTTAAAATTTTTTAATCCCTTCTGACACGTTAAAAATGTTAGTAAAATCTTGTTTTAATTTTAGTTAGCGAGTAACCAAATTGTTACGAGAATTTACAATGGTAAACGTAATATTACATAACTCAGTTTTTTTCCTGTGACAAACACATTTTTGGAAATTCTTGCAAAAATCAAATAATTGTCGGATTTTAATTAAACTTTCAGGACTTATTCAGAAGTTAATAAAATTAATTTTTAAATCATTATTTTTTAAAAATATTGGTAAAAATATTTTTTACATCTGTTACTCTTCCTCCACAAAAATTCATGAAATTTTTAAAAAAATAATTTTGTTGGAAAAATTGATTTTATTAGTTAAACACAGGACCCATGGTGATAAATCATTTTTTTTTAACATTCTGTCTTTATTTCTGAAAATCTGCACCGAATAGTAGAATAAAAAATGTAATAAAACGATGACATTGTTTAATTAGGTAAGCTTTTAATTGCTTTAATAAATAATATATATTAAGGACATTACAGTCCGAAAAACAAAAAACAAAAAATTCGATTCATAATAAAATTCTAAAAGAATTGTTCTCACTTTTTAAAATTATAATCATTTATAAATTTTCAAAAATATTTAAAAATACTTCAAATAGTTTTGGGGGTAAGGTTATTTGGTTATAGTTTTCTTGAAAATTTTATATTTTGTTTTAATTGAAAGCTAAATGATTCAATTTACTATTTCCAGTAAGCAAAATACTCAAACAGAAATGATATTGATTGGAATCTAAAATTTTTCAATTTTTTTATTTTTAATTTTTCAATTTTTGAGCCATTTTTGAGCGATCAACACATTTGTGGGCGATTTTAATACTGAGCTATGGGCACTAGGTAGAAGGAGGCAGATTGTAGCGTGTTATATACAATGTAAACATACACCAGTAGCTGACAGTGTTCTAATTCTAATTACCAGCAGCCAAATATAAACATTTTAAAACTAAAATTAAACACTCATTTATTTTTAATTTCTAATTCTTTTATGAAAATTTTATTAGTTAAATAAAACTAATATACTCCATCGAAAGTGCCTTTGTAGACCACTATCTCAAAGCAATATTAAGATACTGAGATGAATATATTGAGATGTCAATGTTATTTTAATTTTTTTTTTTTGTGCAGTTTAGACGACAATTTATCCACCACTCTCTCCCCGCTCTATCTCTAATATATATATATATATATATATAATTTATAACCTATGTATGTGATAACATAACGACAAATTTGCTATTTTGTTTCAACACTTACAAGACACAAGAAGTGTTGAAACGAAATAGCTTCTTTGTCGTGATGTTGTAACATATTTATCTTATAAATTTTGAATAAATATTATTTACTCTACTCTGTATTGAGCACTCTTTTAAGAATGGTGTTTTTTGTTGCTGTTGTTGTTTCTTTTATATCCGATTTTTATTCTATCCAAGCGACCATAATTATTAGGTCACCCAGTGTTTTAAAAAAATGGTGTACTTCATCCAATTTTTTAGTATTTATTGCCAAGTGAATAATTGGAAATGAAAATAGAATGGTTCTTTTGTTAGTACTGCACAGTCAAATGTGCATCAAATGAATTTATAAATATTTAATAAGGGCACCTCCTAGTCTGACGGCATACAGAAGAATGGAGAAAATTGATGGTGATTCAGACGAATTCATCTTTGTTTCCTTGCCTTGTAAAATTTTGCAAACTAATAATAACAAATGAACCATTCTATTTTCTTTTAGAATTATCCACTTGGCAATAAATAATAAAAAATAGTATGAAATACATAATTTATTTTAAAAAACTGGGGTGGCATAATAATAATAGCCATTTTCAACATGTCATTTTAAGGCATGTATTCTTCAACCCCTTATAAACAGAGAATATATATATCACCCGGTTCACACTCCACCCTCGTCTATTGAACAGGTGAAGAGGCTCATCCCTTGTTCCCTGTTTAGGATGTGGTTTCCGGCTTTCTCTTTTCCAATCTTTTCACTCTTACGTAGCCCCCTGCGCTTCAGTGGCGTTACCCCCCTTGCTCGGGGTGATATGATTAAAAAAAGAAAATATATATATATATATTTATATATACTCGAAAAGTCCGGTGATTTTTAAGGATTAATGTATTATAGACCTTCGATTAGACAATGGCCTTCAAGATCTGAACGGACAGATGTATAAAATGAAGTCGGTCTGTATCTGTGATGCTTTCACTCTGGGTAAGTGGGCTAAATCACACCTGACTGTAAGTGTTTTCCCTTATAACGGAAGACGCAGGTTGTAATCCTGCCAGAGAGCATTTCTCATTAAGAAGTCTCTCGATTGCGCAGGCCGGAACTCTGTTTAAAAAAAAACAAAAAACAAAACAAAAACATGGCGTTTTTTACTCAAATAGTATTTCCACTAAAATAACGTTTGGAATAATAAGAAATATCGGATCCATTACTTTCCAAAGAACAAATTAGATATGTACACACAAAGAAAGGGTGAAGATTTTACTTACCTATTATAATCAAGTGAGATGAATTAATTATTTTTCTTATAATCAAGTGAACTCCCCTTCATCTACTTCAAGCTTGTTTCTTCACTCCTCTCCTTTACGACAAATGCATTTTTATAGACTCTTCTACTCTGTGGGCAGCCGTATTAGGATGTTAGAACCACAATCACTTAAATTCAATTACGATTGTGTAATTTCTAGAAATGTCAAACGTGAGCAAAAAGAACAAAAAGTCATTTAATGACGAAAGTTGTGTGCGTAAAAGAGTTGACAGCTCAGAATAAATGACGGGATGGAGAAGACGAAGTGAAATTCAAAGACAAAAATAACGTTTGCATGAGTGTGTCTATATACTGAACCGGATTCTTTTTTTTTTTGGGGGGGGGGACATAATGAGACTATGTTTGCTTTATTTATTTATGTAGATGCTAAAAAAAACAACAAAAAACAAAAACAGAATAAATATTTGCTTGAAGAGTAATACCTTTCAATTCTATAAATACGATAAGATGTCCGTACTCGTCAATGAACCTGACCAATCTAACATTTTTTCCTTGAAGTTAAAGTTTATAGAAATATGTATTTTTCTAAAAAAAAAAACAAAGAAAAGAAGAAAACAGTTGTAAATTTACAAAGTCCTTTACCATCTCGAAGAAAAAGCATAGCATAGCATATTTTTTCCTTTTTAATTTCATTATTTTAAGATATTATTCGAAAATTTAATTTGGAAGGAGGACGCGTACCAGCGACTGACATTTTGTCCTTTTTGACTTTAGCTGCCGACATTTCCCAGTGCTGACATTTTATTACCGGTTCTTCGCTGTCCGCCATCTATTGCTATAATTCATGCAGATGGTTGATTTAGACAAGCTGTGACGTCATCATATAAAGACTACAAAGGAATTTTTTTTTCTTTTCTTTTTATCGAGAGAATTTTATCGGCCTTCTTTTCGGAGGAATAAAAAGTCGAAAAACGTATTAGGTACCTTCACTCCATTTTCGATACCTAAGTTTTAAATTGAATTTTTAAAAATAAAACCTTTCTTGAAACTTTAGTTTTAACTTACTTGAAAGCTAAATGATTAAATTTACTATGTCCACTAAGTAAAACACTTGAGTGTATTTCAAACAGAATTTATATTCATTGGAATCTAAAATTTTGAGATTTTTTGAGCGATCGACACATTTGTAAAGAAAAGTTAATTCTCAGTTTTAAAAATCTTGCAAAAATAAAATATAAATCTCTCACTCATTATTTTTGAAAAATTATCAAATTTAAAGTTAAATTAATCTGATTTGAAACAAATATTATTTGTTTATGGCAGGAAATTTAGAATAAAAGTATTTCTTAATCACAATGGTCTGACTGATTGAGCTTTTAAGTAGGCGATAGCAGCACCTATCAATCAATCTGGACGTGTGGTGACCAAATGTTGACATAACCCAGTTTAGCATTTCGTAATGGGAACAACCCTTAAAACATGTGACCTTCTAATGATAAGTCTCTGATAAGTTTCCATAGTAAAAGAAAATGTGCAATTTAACATAATAAAAAAAGAAATTATTTTAAAAATCCTAATTCTAAGTGATTTGTATTAAGCTTGTGAATTTTCGATTTGTAAATAAAATCTATTTTTAACGAATTAATAACCGAAGATACTGAGTAACTGGAAAAATTTAAAAAGACGTTTGAAACTTTAATTAGTAAAGAAAAATTGAAAACAATTCTAATAAAAATTCATTTTTCATCGAAATTGTTTTCTTTTTCAGAATATGATATCCTAAAATTATATAATTTGTAAAATCAATTAAAACTTTATCTGCAATAAAAATAGCGTAGTTTTAATGCATTTTTGATATTACTATACGTAGCAGATTTTCGGGAAAATGGTTTCATAATTAAAAACAAATTACATGATTTACATTTCCCAATGAGTCCTGCACTTAGCTAATAAATAAAAAATTGGTATAGATAATCTATTTCTAGAAGTTTTATGCAATTAATTGAAGAGAGGGGTATAAAATGTAAATAATATATTTTGTCAAGATTTTCTAAAAATAATAATTGCATAAATAATTTAATTCATTTGTGAATAAGTCCTGCAAACAGACAATTGGTTGACTTTTGCAAGAATTTCCAAATTAATGTTCAAATTAATTTCAACGCCAAAAAAGGACTTGCGTAATATTATGTTTTGCTTAATAGTCACATTACGTAAACATCGCGTGAATCGCTGAGAGAAAACAAAAAAAATTAATTGAAATTTTGAACGTGTTAGAAAGGATTAAAAAAAATAATGACAACAAAATTTCGTTTTTCCTCTTAATAATATCATAAACATTTTGTTTTCATTAAGTTTGAGCCCTTTTAACATCATGCTATGCTGCTGCTTTTTGGCAATTGAGTGGATGTACCTACATAAAATTATATCGCAACAATTTTCTCCGCCTAATAGATTGGTTTGTTTGGTTTGGTTTGGTTTGGTTTCTGCTAAACGACACTTTGACTACTAAAGGGTTATTGAAAACCTTTTTAAAGTTTTGTATCAAAGTTGTTTTGAGTATAACTTGATCTTGTATGTTGGTCAGTGATCTTTGGAGAGATTGTTCTTAATCAATTATTACAAATAATCGTTTCTTTTTATAATTTAACTCAAGCAAGATAATAAAGCCACTAAGACGCAAGGGGGGTACTAAGTATGAGAGGATACGAGAAAAATATTATTAAGTAGAGAGAATGATAAAAGAACATAAATTAAGAAGACAGAAGGAAAAAAATTAATTCAACACTTTCGACATATGTTTTATTTTTGAAAAGAATGCAACTCAAGCACAAAATATTTGATCCATTTATGGAGAAATTAATGTTGATGAGTGAAAACTGGTTTGCAATATTTGGTGTTAGATATTTCTCGTGGAACGATGCCTCTGCACTTCGGGTGAGTCAGTTGAAGTTGATAGCTATAAATCAAGGTATTATTTGAAAATAATACGCAATATACAAACCGATAGCCAACACACTAAAATATTTTATATAATTTGGTCATGTCATTCACTTTGATGTGTAGTTTCCACTTTGATTTTTGAAACAAATTGTGATAGGCTATGAAATATGGATACTTTACATCAACGTGGAATGCAATTGGTCGAAACACAAAAATGAAATAAACCATCAATAGCAGTACCAAAGGCAGATCTTCATCTAAATGTAAAGCTGCTGCAAAAGGATTCATTGGAAGAAAAAAGGAGAAAGAATGTAAAATCCCTTATCCTGAGTATTTTGAATGTGGTGGGGGGGGGTTTCCTGCTTTAAAGTGCGTCCTTTCGTATTCGGTGTAGTAAAATGTTCTTTTCTAAGGCGGATATTGGTAACATTCTGGTCGGGTGATCCTGCTTTTCATCTCAGAGTTCTCGACAAAATTCAAAGAAGCATTTGCAACATATTCGATCCCGATTTGGCAGCTAGATTTCAGTCACATTCTTTTCAACGGGATGTGGCTTCACTTTGTCATTTCTACAAATATTTTCGCGGCTTCTGCTCGAACGTGCTTCTCTCCTTGGTGCTCCGACCACACGAATTTACTCATTCTACTAGACTGGCAACAAGGCCCAACCGTTTTACGGTCAAAATAGTCAAATGTAACCGTCACTTCTACTCTACCAGTCCAGTTCCTTTTCTCGCATTTCTCGCCTGTGGAGCTCCCTTCCGTATATTTGCTTTCCTGGTAACTAAGTTTATGTTCAACATCAATTGCCATCTTCTATCTTCTACATTATCATCATTCTCTTATCCTATCTTCGACACATTCGTTCTCTTTTTTTTTTTTTTTTTTTTTTTTGTTTTACTTTTTTTCTTTATTTTCCGCTCTTCTCTCAATGTAACCCCTGCGCACCAGTGGTAGTACTGCCTTGCTTAGAGTGAAACGTTTACAAAAAAAATGGATCGAAAGAGACATGATTACCCAAATGTATGCCACTTAAGCGAGAAGTTTTTACGCCTTCATTGATAAAAGAAATCAGCGCCTATTTTTAATTTTAATTGTTTTTGAAAACACAAAAGTCGAGCCTATCATGTAAATATTTTACCATGGCTAGCTTCATTTGGTTGTTTTTTTTATGACATCTGTTTGTAGTCATTTTTATTAATCTTTTTGCAGGCCAATATATATATATATATATATATATACTAAACGGATAATCTAGCTGCACTGAAGAGTTGTGATACAGCAAAACGTACTTGTTTATGCAGCCGATTATATATATATATATATATACCGTTTGGCTTGATGTTTAGAAGTTTCTTTTTCAAAGAAACTGTGTTAGTGACATTCTAATTTACTTAAATGGTTTTTAATACAAATCACTTATTACATTTTTATTAAAATGGATTCTATTAAAAAAAATGAAATACCGCAATTGTGAAAAGTCATTAACTAACATTATTCGGACGCTCAAATGTCTTCTTTGTATTTTTCTGTTGTCATCACAACGTTTCGGCTAATCTGTTTCTCTGTTTTCTTCTTCAGTTGTTGCGAATATTCAAAAAGGCAGGGAGAATGGTATAAGTAGGATAAACAGGAAAATAATTAAGAATAGCTAGGATGAGTGATGAATAACCAGGAAATAGTCAACTAGTTTTAGGAAACCTAGAGTTACTTATTTTTATTAGATTACCAAGCTATATTCGCCAAATAGTTGGTGCATAAAACAAGAATTAATGACCAACACTACTCTCGGGTTGTACGATTCAGAAAAATCAGTAACGTAATTAAATAAAACTGAGACCAAAAATAAATAAACTTCATGTGTGTATTGGCCGTATCAATAGCAGCAGATAACAATTAAATAGGAAAAAAATTCGTCCTTAAATCGCATAGAATCAAATGTCCGCTTTTTGCTTTTGTCACGAGAAGACATTTAGTTTTTCTTAAAAATACTTTTTGAATGTCTTGTGAAAGCTGTATTTAAAATGTCAAAATTGTGACGGTTTTATCATTTGATTCCAGTATTGAAGATTTAAGCAGCACTGTAAATAAACAAGCGTGTCAAAAATGTTTTACGGTCCTTGAAAACTTACACAGTATGATACTCACTGAACAGAGTGGAAAGTGCGTTTCATACAAACAAATATTTATACTAATAATGAAACAGAAAAAAAGCAAAAAAAAAAAAAAGAAAAATTTCATCGCTTATTCAAAATAAGAATTAGTAAATGATATTTTCTACTCAGGTCATTTTTCTACCGGTTTTTATTAAAATTTTAAAATTATTGAGATATTCATTGTCTTGAAAGTTTTGTTCATGGAGGATTGCCTTACTAACATTATTCACAAACTAAAATATTTCTAAATATCTGACAACTTTATGAAAATATATTCGACTGATTTGTTAGATGAAAAAGAGTCATAAACTCCCTTAGGTTTATTTCTACCTGGTCTGCTGTCATGGTTTACTGTTTAAGTGTTATAAAATGACGAATATATCTTCCTCTTTTTCATGCAGTAGGTAGCAACACCAACATAAGACGCTTATCTCCTTTTGCTGGAGATAAGTGACGAGATAGCCACTTAGTGACGCTACTCCATACAATGAATATTTTTAAGCTGCCTGATGATATCAGCATCTGACTGACAGTAATTAGAATAAAAGAATTTTTAACATGGACTGCGTATTTTCTAGCTGACACTTGCTGTTAGCTTCTATCCTGGATAGATTTTAGGAATTTGCATTCCATTAACTCTGGCCTTCGATTTTACTTTTCCCACATTATAATAATTAAACATCGAGCTAGAAGCCAATTATCTGATCTGACACTCAGCTCTTGATATAAAGGTTGCTGTTTTTTAAACAAAAGTAAAATGACAGTCGAATATTTTTTTGTAAAATGTCTGTTTTGCAAAGGATTGATTTTTCGATTCTACGCGGGATGGAATTTTTTTTTATTAATTTATTTGAATTAACATCGTAATGAAATATCCGAGCACATCACGTTAATTTCAACTGAAATTTGTGTAGATTGTTTTTTTTAAATCATTTCACTCCAAGCAAGGTAATAAAACCATTTGTCGCTCACAGTAAAGCAAGCTTTGCTGTTCACTCACTGAAACATGTGACAGTTGATCCTCAACCAATTTAGTCCAATGAACTCCTAAAGGACAAAACGCGTCACAAGAAACCTTTTTAACTGTTATTTTACTTGGTACATTTTTACTTGGTTTGAGAAGACATCTCCTCTTTTAATTCTTTCGGTGAAAAATTATGTTTATAAAAATATGAAATAACGTCGGATTAAAAGCAGAAAATTACCGGCTGAAATTAGCATATATAGACTTCGAAAGCTTCCAACGAGAGAAATGTATATTTTTTTAAAAGTTGATTGCTTTGGCGTAGCGATCTTTGTGGCCAAAACAGCAAATCAAGCCTGGCTAAACGGTGATTCCCCAAGCAAATATGAATTCGATCACTTATAATTCTTTTTAAATTTTTAATTTATCCATTGTAATTCTGGAATATTTTGCAAAATAAACGTTCTGATATAAGAAAAATAATCGGAAATTGGTAGGATTTCAAAATGGCACTAAATGTTGATTCTATGCACTTCAATTAAAAACATTAATAAGTATAGTATCTTCTTTGATGAATTTTGTTTCAACATCAAGAAACTGGGCAAAGAACTGGAAAGGATTTGTATAAAAATAGACATATGTCTATACGATTCAATGAAACATGCTTGAATGAAGATGGGCTAGATAGATAGATAGATAGATAGATAGATAGATAGATAGATAGATAGATAGATAGATAGATAGATTCTCCTTTGTTTTTAATATTTCACTGCGTTTTCATGAAGGTAATATCACAGTCTTTATTATGGCCTTGAAACACTTTTGAACAGGAGATAAGATTCTACAAACATTTAAAAAGTTTTCGAACTTCTATGTCTATAATGTTTGCAAACCTTTTCAGTTCAGGCTATGTAAAGTAGAATAGGTTATCCATTATATTAAAGTGTATGTGTGTTGAAACATATTAGTTTGATTTGGCCTTGTTAGTTAGATAGCCTACCATAAGAGGGGTATAAAACAAGAAAATCAAATTGTAAATTGAAACAACAAATTTATATACATAAACATCAGTTAAACTTTTTATAAATGAAAGTAATGTATTTTGGTTGATACAAGGTCGTTAAGATATTCGTAGTAGCCCTTGTAAGAATGAGTTTATGTGTACGTTGGCAGAAACGTATGTATGTAGGTATGTATGAGCGCTATTGTTGTGTCAGAATGTCCTTGAAGTATTCGCACAGTCTTCAAGAGTTCCGTTCTGTTATCAAGTATAAGAAGAGGCAGATGGGTGATCCATGATAATAAGGAGGTGAGGGAAAAATACATAGATGATAATGATAACGATCGCTCGACGTTTGTCAAGAGTACGTGTTGATTACGCTCGTCTTCTCTCTGGCAATAGTCGAATTTGCTCCGTCTTTTATTTTGTTTGTGGGTCTCGAAAAGGTCATTTGGGAATTCACTCCCGGATGCCTTTTTATTGGACGACGAACAAACATTGTGTCAGCTCGTGAAAAGGGTCAGTAAAATAATTTCTTTCTGATATTTGAAGATTATTTGAATTTTGTTTTTAGATGGTTCCTCATTTTTCTATTGACCGAAAAACATTTCACATCGAGGTGCGAAATTTCACAAGTTTTGTTTTGTATTCGCTTTTTGCATGTGTGCTAAGCAAGGTTGTGTAAATTCGAGTAAATTTGTTTGTTTTTTACAAAATCAATGTATCAGTGCTTCGCATTTGAATTTTTAAATATAGAACTTGTTTTGTTCAGTACAAAAGAAAGCGGCTCTTATTTTACCATTTTTTAGTTAGGCTCACGTTAAAATTTTTCCCAATAAGATAAAAAAATGTTTTCTCTCAAACAGTTGAAAGCGTAATTTTTACATAATGCCGTAGTGAGCCTCAGTTTAGCCGAATCCAGACTCCGAATCATCTATGAGTTCAGATAAGAAAAGATAGGTTTCGAGTTGTTCACCAAACTCTCAACTAAGAAATTTGAGACACTGAACAAGCCTCAATGTGGGAATGGATCAAAACGAAACCAGGCATTAACAGTGTTACCAAATGCCGTTAACTACTAAATTTCAAATTGATTTTCTTAATTGTGACCTTATTTGAACCTGCCTATTTTAAAACAGTGGAATGAAACATTTACTTGCACTAGGATTTCAAAAGTAGCCGAATCTAGCTACCCTGATTTATAAATAGCCAGCAACAGCCCGTGTCATTTAGGTGCAAAGGCTGTTATCAATCATAGAAATTGGATATTGCTAACGGGCGATAATAACCCCATTTCCAGACGCATGTAGGTGTTTCATTATTTTTTCAAGCGAACACTTTAATGACCGAAGTCCGCCCTCACAGTCAATACTCCACGAAAACGAAAAATGGATTAACAAAGTTGTCACTCCGTATATAAACCCACACAAAGGTGTATCAGTAAAAGATTATGCTTTGTTATTTGAACATGCGAAAAATTGTTTACTGAGAATTGTTCAATTCAGTAATAGAGTCCGAGGTGAGCGCGGGAAAAGAATCTGTTAGCATAGAACTTAGTTACATGTAGCCATTTCAAATGCAAAATCATGAGACCTGGCTGCCAATTTAGTCAGTTAAGTGCCATACGTGATACACCCTTTGGCGATCATGTCTCAAAAGAGATATGACTGACTGGGCAGAAGATTTTCTCTCAGTAGGTTGTCATTATTTTCTGCGGTAAACTGGTTGCTACCCGAGGGTATAGAACCCAATCTGTCCTTCTATTTAACCCATGTCTGGAGGGAGAAGAGACGGACTAATGCCTTTTCAAAAGATTTTATGCGTAAGTGAATGCAACGAATTTAACTAGAATTTGAACACGGCTCTCTGATTTCCCATTCTGAGCCGATATCCAATCCAGTACTGCGCTTAAGTTCGTAAAGTTGAGTTACCAAAAAGGAATGATCCTCAGAACAATGACCATAACTGTTTATAGAAAAGACACAGGCAAGTTACGTAACAGACAAATACGTATGAAGTGCAATGTGCAAAGCAGAAATTTGGAAAAGATTCTGGAAACATCTGTCAGTGCACAACAATCAATTAATATCACATTAGAAAAACACCCTTGGATTCATAGAACCAGAGGTTTTACCAGAGTCTTTAACTTTTCTTACAGCCCAGATCACCAAGTATCAGTAAAATTTCATTTACATTCTTTCTTCAGAAATCTTGTCTATGACTGACTTATTTCCTTCTCCATTGTTGTTTTGAAAAATTGGAAACCCTAGAAAGAAACGAAATCACCGAGAGGACTAAATTGACTGATGTGTTTTTTAAGGCCTATCAACCTTATGCTGGTTATTTAATACCAAAAATATTTTTATAATGTAAGAATTTTATGGGGATAACAATGATTTACTAACACAAGCCCTGATTAAAGGGGAGAAGAGGTGAATTTCTAAGAGTATATGCCTATAAGTGAATATAACGAACCTGAATGGAATTGAAACTCAACTCTTCGATTTCTAATTCTGAGCCGTTGTCCATTATACCATCTGAACCTAATAGTCCCAAGTGATCACCCATCTATGTACTGACCAGGTTCGACGTGGCTTAACTTCGGTGATCGTACAAGAATCGTTTTTTTTAAACGTGATATGGCCGTAAGTCTTTCAGATGACTTGTATATCGTAGAGTAAAGAAGAGACGTTCTCTCACCTGATATGAACGTGAAAGCTGTCGGATACTACGGGTATGAAAATTCAATCCGAAACAAAGCAGATTATTAAAAAAAAATTAGTAAATATTTCACCCCAAGCAAGACAGGACTGCCACTGGTGCGCAGTGGGTTACAGAGAGAGGTACAGGGAATCCCGAAGATAGGAGGGAGGTAGATGAGATTTAGAGAGATGAAAGGTGGCAATCGAAGTTGCATTTAAACGTTTAGAGTTTGTAGCTACCAGAGAAGCAAGTTTTGCAAAGACAGGAAGTACGAGAAAAGAAATGTAGGAGTAGAAGAGACTTTTACATTTGACTATTTTGACGATAAAAGGGTGGGACCTTGATGCCAGTCTAGTAGCAGGAGTAAATTCATGTGGTCGGAACACCAGGGAAAGATGCCGTTCTGAATGAGAAATTGAAAAGATACCGTATATGCGCAACAAGACGCACTTTTTTTCGCTAACATTTCAATAAAAATCAGGGATGCCACCTAACCACTCGACATCACAGAGAATATGAAGTAGATTGTGGTGCATCAGTTGTCCAGGCAAGTACCCTGGGCTCAAGTATAAGCGAGAGCGAAGGGGAAAATGAATTTTTCCCGATATTTCAATCTTATTAAATTCTTCTTTTTCTTCTTCAGGATGTAAACAATCATGGCACTTCACGTCTCCCTTTCCCTGGTGTTTCTTAGTACGCTTTCTCATGTTACCCCACCCAAACCCCACTCTATCATCCACCTGCTCAGTCCCGTCAAATAAGTTATTCACTGCTTTCCCCTGTCTATTTGACCTGTGAGTATCAGATTATCCAAGCCCTCCTTTCTCATCCCAGGAACTTTGTCTGTCTCTTCCTGATGCTCATTATTAATTTCCTTTCCGTTTCCTTCCTTTCTAGAACTTCTTCATTGCTCACATGCTCAATCTATGATATCCGCAGCATTCTTCTGTAGAACCACATTTCAGTTGCTGCAAATTTTCCCTTCACCTTTTCACTGCCATACTGAAGAACAGACATCACATAGCAATCCAGAACTCTCTTTTTTGTTTCTAGTGAAATTTTTCTGTCTCTTAATTCTCTGTTCAGCTTCTGGAATGTGTCCTTCGCCATACCAATTAGCCTTCGGATCTCAGTGTCACACATTCCGTCTTCCGTTAGGACACTTCAATTTTTTTACATGCTTGATTTTAGTATCTCCCACCTGTAATTGGAATTTTGGGCTCCTCTGCTCAATTACCTTTTCCAAAATAGTGCGTATCACATCGCAAAAAAGCGCTCGACATGCACTGCTCATATTTACCTTTTATTATTTGATTTACAACGAAAGACTATCATTTTCAAGTGTTTTAAGGATTGAAGCGATTACCGGTATCCAAAACAGAGCATGCCCGCACTTGATAAATAAATACCACGCAATTGCAACCAATCACACTTTTGATTACAGTTATTCAGTGCACAATAGACATTTACAGCTATACAAAAACTCGATTCACCCTGATTTTTACTGGTGCTAGTAGCTTACAAATTTTCATAACTGCAAACCCTAATCAGGAGTGAGAGAAAGAGTTATGAAGTAGGTTTTAAGTTGAAAGTGGTGAATTATGAAGAACATGGAAACAAAGCTGCAGAAAGAGAATTTGGAGTTTCAGAAATATTATTTTAACAAATATTAGTTATATTTACGTTAAAAAAAGGGTATATAACTTGGTGCGTCTATCCGCAAGTATATACGCTAATCCTTATTTTAAAAAAGGACCGTGTAACTTTACAGATTATAATGCGACCTATCTGCGAGTCAGCCGCAAATACCCACTTTGGCGATACTAAACTAATGGTGCACCCTATCTATTGGTAAGGCTATCCGCTAGTATATACACTAATCCGTATTAACTTATCTTAAGATTGGATTTTAAATGTTAGCTATTAACGTCAAATGACACGTCGCGAAGATGGCTCAAGAATATGCGTTGCCAGAGAGAATTCAGGTTTGCCTGCGAAATACGTATTACCCATGAAATTGTAGATTATATCACTCTGTTAAATTAAATAAATAAATAAATTTAACATTGAGTTCTTTTGAGTTCGTCTCTATAGACTTAAATACCCAATATTCTACGTTATATATATATATATATATATCCAAGTGAAGCAAATTGATAGATGTAGAAAAAATAGCAGTTCGGGGTTTACTTGAAGGAAAGCAGACAAGAGAGGAATAGGGTCAAGAAAAAAAAAAGAGGAGGAAAAAATTTGGTTAGCACGTAAATTCCTCGAGGTCAAACCCCTAAGTGAATCTCCATTTCCATGTAGCAATGAAAAATTGACATAACCATATATATATATATATATATATATATATATATATATATATATATATATATATATTGTTACGTGTTAGCGTCGGACAAGCCCCTAATTTTGTTACGACAGATCCCCGGATGAGCCCCCAATTTTGTTACGGGATAGATTCGGACGAACTCTCAATTTTATTACGATAGAGTATTCCCGGACGAGCCATTAATTTTGTTACGTGTTAAGTGTAACAAAAAAAAATGATTGATCAAAACTCAAGAGATAAACATCACATACAAATATTAACAAAATTATTAAAAAATATTTACAAGTATACAGTTTTTGCATTCAAAAAGAGGCGACGTGTTACGAGGAGAGATGGAGAAGGTCAGGGGTCAAATATCTTTACCCAGTTAAATTGGCTAAGAAGTTAAGTACTATACTTTTTGGAAATCCTTAAATTTGTATATAAAGACGAATTTTTTTTTTTTTTTTTTTTTTTGTCAATGAAAGAGTAAAAATATGTATTTACCCATATAGTTCCATGAGGTTCTCTTACAGGTTTTAGTTGGTCGGCAGCTTCTTAGAGATTCTTTCTGCTGATATAAATCCTTGAATCAGAACCGGAGTTGATAATGTCCTAACACCTAATTTGCATATTTCTAGAACATTTAGAATTCTCTCGATTTTACTGGAACATTCTAGCATCTTCCAAAAGATTATATTCCTAATTTCTTTATTTTTTAGACTACTTCATGAATTAAACTTTTTTGTAATAACAAGTAGGACTCAATAGAATCCCTTACTACAACTTTTTAGACATTATTAATATTATTTTTATATATACCTACATCCTCGTAACAATATATGTATTGAATAAGGCGCATATGAAAACAAATAAGACTCGAAAATCCGATGCGAAATTTGAAAGAACCATCATTAATTACAATGACAAACATCAGTTCAACAAAATATTCTGCTTACAATATGTTTGCACTAAATCTTCCTTTTGTTCGCCTTATTAAAAGCAAAATAACAAAAAAAGAAACAAAAAAAAGCAAAGCAGCCCCCTTCCCGCAAAAAAAAAAAAAAATTAAGGTTCAAAAAAGAGATATTATCAAAACTTTCAATAGTAGAAAAGGTTCATAACATACGTTCTTTCATAAAATATACACTTACTTAGATGAAAGTCGAAACTGGAATCCTTGGCAGGATCGTTAAGGTCACTGGGACTTAAATTTGTTAATTTTTTAAAATAAAATTCGATTAATAATTTAAGAAACTTTTCACTTCAACAGCTTCACTTCGTTCTTCAACAGGTTCTGCTTCTCTTTCCGTTTTTGTCCTCGTCTGTGGCGCAGTGGATATCGACTCGGAACGAGAAATCGGGGAGCCGAGTTCGAATTCCAGCCGAATTAATTGCATTCACTTACGCGCAAATACCCTTGGGAAAGGTATTAATCCGTCTATTCCTTCCAGTTATGGGTCAAATAACAGGACAGATTGGGTTCTATAACCTTGGTCGGCAACCAGTCTACCGCAGAAAGCAATGGCAACCTACTGCGGGATAATCTTCTGCCCAGTCAGTCATGTCTCTTTCGAGACATGATCGCCCAAGCGTGTATCACGTATGGCACTTAACTGACTGACTACTTTCTACTTCTTTCAAAGAAAAGAGCCCGACTTATCCAGTGGTGGCAACCAAAATAGATTTCCCTGCGATATCGTTATAACTTGTAACCTACAGGTACCTTCATCTATGTTTCCACGGGACAGCAGGACTTTTATGTCCCAGCGGAACATGGCGGTAGGGAGATTCTGCTTTGGGTCCAAAAGCCTGGACATAAAGAGAAACAACCTTCTTCATCGGTTACCGTTAACTGAAAAAATGATACTAGCGCTTGGGTCACTATCAAGATTGATGTTACGAGCGGTTCTCATGTGACCACGTGACTTTATCCCGACCAAAGGAAGATAAGCACCTTTTGTATCCTGAATTTTCTTTTGTATTTGGTTATAATTTTACTTGTATTATTCTATTGGTTAGTTTCACAAGCGTATTAGAAAGACACTCGGTATGAATACGTGACTAATATCAACTAGCGAATATAAGGATGCAATTTGCCTTAGTCAAAAAAGTAGTTTGACCAGATAAAATAAATAGAAGTAATATTTTATCAATTTTTAATAATTTATTAGGTTAATTTAAGTTATTGTATTAGAAACAATCCACTTTGCTTACCTAGAATTCATCTTAACTTACCCAGGATTCATCTTAACTCTACCCAGATTTTTGTTGTTATCTAAGTGTTGGGATTCCAAACATTTAATAACAACACAACATCTTTTAAATGAAACATAACAATGGTTATTTTCCGGGGGAAAATTAGAAGCAAGACTTCAATTAAGATAGCATTTATATATTATTTCCAGTGATATACAATGACAATAAAATATTCAATTTTTCCTGCAGTGAAGTTTGTTTTATCAAGTAATTACGTGCTTGTAATGTGGTGTATGGACAAACTTTATGCCGGCCAGCCTAATGTGTTTGTGAGCTCATAAAAGATAAAGGGCTTAATCGACGGTTGCTGGCTTATCTCTTCTATAGTGTGCGTGGACAAGGCCTTAGTTGGCGACAGGTAGCTATTGTCTCTTCCGTTGTGGTCGCGTGCGTAAAGGCGCGTGTGCGTACACACCTGTAGATCAAACTGACTTTCGAAATTGTTTTGACTCCCTACAAGCCGTATGCTTCTATTTTTATATCCATAAATGGAATCCGAAATCTAATTTCACATAGAGCAGTTAACTTTTTTAATACAATTTTTGTTATTATTTAGAAAATAATTTTACACTGGCTCACGAAATCTTTTCTTAGATTTTGCAAGAAAGGAGTTATTATTGATTTTTTTAAATGGTCCCAAGGTTGGTTTACAATTATGACCGAAAGTATTTTGGTAGTATTTGTCGTAGTAATAATTGTTTATACAACAGACTGACCTTCTGATGTAATTTTAATGGTCGAAAAATATATATAGGATTTGCTTCCTATAGCAGTATAAAAGGAAAAGACACAAGCCCTCTTTCTCTTTTTTCCTCTTCAACCACAGGATGCCTTAAAGACATGAGGTACCTCGTTTCCTTTCCAGAGAGACTTTCAGTAGGGAATCAACTTTTTAATCGCAATCGAACTACGTAATACATTGCATACAATACATCACATTACCTCCACAAAACTGATCATATAAATATATAATTCTCTCCTTTCATGAGCTTTTTTCTGTTCTATAAATGAATATATAAATTGTCATGGATGGGAATCGAACCGATACGTGCTTATAAGGTATAATTACTACCCTGAGTCTGTCGTTTAGACCACTCGACCATCGAATTCTAGTTGAATTCCTTGCATTCACTTGCGTACAAATACACTTGGGAAAAGTATTGATCCGTCTCTTCCCTGTAGTTATGGGTTAAATAATGGGACAGATTGGGTTCTATAGCCTTGGTTGGCAACCAGTCTACCGCAGAAAGCAATGGCAACCTACTGAGGAATAATCTTCTGCCTAGTCAGTCATGTCTCTTTCGAGACATGATCGCTCAAAGCCTGTATCACGTATAGCACTTAACTGACTGAAATGAATATATATATGATTATATATATATATATATATATATATATATATATATATGTGTGTGTGTGTGTGTGTGTGTGTTGAATTCATTTCTTTTGAAGATGTTGAAATATTGTACTGAATACCGTTACAATCAATAACTGCCTTTCGTTACATTATTTCTGTAAAAATATTTTTTATATATTTTTAATACAATTACTGACACTGAATTTTCTTAAATGGTTATGGAGCCGAAAATATTTCTCACTCACCTGTTTAAAACTGGATTTTAAAATTACTGATGAAAGAGACAAAACTCAATTTTTATATTTTAACACGTTTAATTTGCATTCACTGAAAAAAAAAGCAAAATAAAAAAGATGAATTTTACATTCTTTAAAATGTGTGTCCCCAAAAGTTGATCTAAATATATGAGATCTCAGATTTACTTAATTTAAATATCATTTGATGTTATATGGAGTCAATTTTTGTCTGGTTGATCTATGCTTAGAATATATAAAAAGTTCTATTTTTAAGCAGTCATATTCAAAACATCTTAAACTGACTTCAGTTATTTTCATAAAACCAATATAATACGTAATACGAAGTAGGTCCGCTATTACTGTGTTTATAAAAGTTCTAAAAGTAGGACACCAAAAGCGAAAACTCGTCTGCGAAAGGAGGAGGTTGGAAACAGGATGTTTCACATGGTTAGAAGAAATCGAAATTTACCAGCAGGGGGGATATTTACTAGGCAATTTTTTTTCTTTTTTCTTTTTGAGGGGGAAAGTTTTTGATGGTATATTGTGAACTTAGAATTCGAATCTGGGTGTTGATTGGGCGTCGAAGGAAGTATCGCACCCGGCCGGAAGTTACTGCCGGCTACTCAAACCTCTAAAAGCGTCACCACGTAAAACAGAACGAAGCCGTTAATTTCTGGTGACTCAGCGTTTTCAAAAGTCGAAACAAAAAAAGACAAAAACAAAACGAAACATAAATATCCACACGCACTCCTACCTAAAAACAATGACCTGAAACTAATCTATATACACATGGTGTTCAAATGAAACCCATGTGTACATTCAAAAGTGGAAGGTAAATTTTAATCGACAACCTCGCTACAAGTGGTAACCCCGACGTGATATTTATGAACGATCAAGATGGCAGCAGACGAGTGGGAACAGCACTCTCCCATAAACGTAGCGATGCCGCCTTCGAAACTACCCGCATACAACCACCAGATCACCAAAAACTGGTCTCTTCAGTTGGAAGCGATATTCTCGGTACGGAGGATAATATCACAAACGAAATTTGCCTATGTAGTGCAAGTCTTGCGAACTTTAGGGGTCGACGAAATGACCGATATCCTGGACAATATACCCAAGCAGGAGCCATATACTCGGCTAAAGGACGCAATCCTAAAACGCACCGGTCGTTCGGACGATGATCTACTCCGGGAACTTTTCATTCACGTTACCAGGGGTGATAGGACACCCTCACAAGTCCGACGCTTTATGAGAAGTCGACTGAGAAAGCATTCGATGACCGAATCTATCCTACGCGAACTGTGGATAGACAAGCTACCTACCACAATAACGCAGATATTGGCATCAATTGCAGAAAACATACCACTGGACCAGGTAGCAGACTTCGCCGACCGTATTGCGGCAAAACTGGACCAAGGAATGTGTACTGTGCGGTACCCAGACGACACTCTGACCAAAAACGAGGATTTACAAAAAGGAGTAACAGCCCTGCAACAGCAGCTACATGACACCCGTATGCTCCTCTCCCGTAAACCAAGATACCCGAAATCAACAGTCAATTATTGGTGACGGAGAATACGGAGTACCATCAGGGATCGACGAATCGACTCGGAATTATGCTGGCACCACCAAAGATTTGGTACCAGAGCAAAACATTGCTCGGCACCCTGCAACACGGCTTTAAGACAAATTTGGGAAACTAAAAAACCGGCAGGTAGGAGCGGCAGAACCTGACTTTTTACGTATGGGACCAACCAAACCACATAAACTTTTTAGTGGACACAAGCGCAGTAATCAACGTGATACCCCAAAGAGGACAACAAGACCGAAAGGCGGCCCTGTATAAGTTCCAAGCGACAAACTGCTCGACAATCGAGACATATGGAACCAAAACACTGACTCTTAACATCAGCATGCGGCGTGATTTTACCTGGATTTTCACCCAGGCAGACGTAAAAACGTCAATACTTGGAGCAGACTTCCTGACCTATTATGACCTAACAGTGCACATGAACACAAGGACCTTATCAGACAACACCACGAACAGTTCTGTTAAAGGCACCCTCTCTCGACACAACACCACCGGAATCAGTGTAACAACCTGCCACGAACGAGAATACGTTGAAATCTTAAATAGATACCCAGATATCATTCAACCACTCGCGGGCACCGGTCCGGCAAAACACTAAACGCAGCATCATATAAAGACCAACATTTTCCCACCCACGACGACTCCCTCTTCATAAACTTGAAGACGCCAAAAAGGAATTCAACAATGTGCTAAGAATGGATTCATACGACCCACCGACAGCCCATACGCCTCACCTTTACATCTTCTGCCTAAACCTGGAAGCATGGACTTTAGGGTATGCGTCGATTACAGAAGATTGAACGCCACAACCATACCCGATTGCTATCCAATCCCACACATACACGATTTCGCCTTACAGGGCACGCGCGTCTTTTCGAAAATAGATCTAACGAAGGCTTACCAGACGTCAAATCTCTGGATAACGATATCTTGAGCCAGGAGCTGATAGCCGACAAACAAAAGGGCGATACGACGATACCAGACCTCATCAAGGAGACTTCATTGAAACTGCAGGAATTCCCTTCTCCGTTCAGCAATAAAACCCTTTTCTGCGACATCGCTCTAGATACTCCGAGACCATACTTCCTTCATCTCTCAGAAAAATGTGTGACCTAATATGAAACAAGACATCAGGAACCTGCATACAATGTTAAAAATGCAAAATTCAAAGGCACACAAAATCACCAGTTAGAACTTTCGCCACACCCAATGCACGTTTCAGTCACATTCACGTTGACCTCGTCGGACCTCTACCAATATGCCAGGGGTACCAATATCTACTAACAGTCATAGACCGTTTCTCGGGATGGCCAGTCGCTGTGCCGATTAAGGACATTTCCGCTACCAGTCTCTAAAGCCAACTGGATCACGAACATTGGCGTACCTCAAGTTCTCACCACAGATCGGGGATCACAATTTCAGTCCTCGCTTTTCCGAGAATTCTCTCAACTTCTGGATGTCAGGCACATTAAAACGACTGCTTACCACCCTTGAGCAAACGGCCTCGTTGAAAGATTTCACCGATCCTTAAAGGCGTCCTTGTCAACCAAACTCGGCATACACAACCGGGTCGACAATACCCTTAATACCCTATTTAGAGTGTTCGACAGAGAAGCTCGTGTTCGGCATGCCTCTCTTCTTATCAGAACAATATTCTCACACTCTCCAGAACTCGTGCACAACCTCACCAAGTCCTTTTGTGCAGGATCTGTGCCACAGAATGGCCAAACTCAAATATACTCCCCCACGACAACAAACCACAAGCTCATACTTACCACAGAAACTGGACATCTACGATTTTGTCTTTGTCAGGAACGACGCTGTAAAAGAAACTTCTCACATTCAATTACCAAGGTCCCGTTAAAGTTCTGAAACGTTCAGAGAAAGTTGTCACGATCATGCGCGGCAAAGAAAAAGACACAGTCTCCATCGACCGACTCAAACCAGCTTGGCTAGTGGAAACTTCTCTTGACGCAAACTCATTAACAACGACGGAAGATGAAACAACCACACCAGTCGTACGAACGAAATTAGGCAAAAGAGTTCATTTTCGGGCTAAATTAAAATCATAAATTATTTCTTGAATTGATCATGATCAGTTCTCTAGTAATGGGGCCTTATCGCATCCGGCCGGAAGTTACTGCCGGCTACTCAAACCTCTAAAAGCGTCACCACGGAAAACAGAGCGAAGCCATTAATTTCCGGTGACTCAGCGTTTTCAAAAGTCGAAACAAAAAAACAAAAAACAAAACGAAACATAAATATCCACACGCACTCCTACCTAAAAACAATGACCTGAAACTAATCTATATACACATGGTGTTCAAATGACACCCATGTGTACATTCAAAAGTGGAAGGTAAATTTTAATCGACAACCTCGCTACAGAAGTGTTTCCGAGATATAGGAGGAGGTAATGTGAAAAAATGCTTAATGCCCAACAACAATTTATTTTGTAAGAAAAATATCAGATTTGTTTAATATAGTTTATTTGAAAATTTAAACAAAATATTGCAATGACTGGACATATGCCTTTCTAATTAAATTAATTTAAATTAACTAAAAAGTACTTTGATCTTGTTGTGTTGCTTCGTTTTGGTATAATTAGAAGATAACACAAACTTGAATTAATGATGTTTATTTCTGGTATAAAACTTTAGGTTTTTACATCAAGTTACAACCTTTAAATTTTGTGTAGATACGGGAGCAGACTAGCTAAATTCTCTTCACTGTGGGATGCTAGTAGTAAACGAGCCTATCTCTTCTGGACTCTAGTGGTCAACTGTCTAGCGTCCTCCTCTTTTCAAATCCCCTACACAAAACTACTGTCCTTAACTCCTACTTCTTACTCCTACTCTTACTCCTAGTCCTACCAAAAGAAACGGTTCCTTATTTTGCCGCCCAATTTTGAATTCTTGGCGTCAGTGTGTCTATCTTTTTCTGTTTTTAGAACACTCGCCATTTTATAAACCATAACAATCTTAATAAAATATTAACATTTTGATGGAAAAAATTCCTTTTTATTAAGTTTGGGGACTTTTTTCTTCATACTATGCTGTTTTTTCAGCGATGTAGTGAAGGTGCTTAAGACGTGTCATCAGATAAACAGCAGAAGTTAGTTAAAGAAGCCGATTGGTTACGGCAGTAGAGAGTGTTACTTCACACAGAAGGGACGACGCTGGCAGGCTACTGGGATGCAGGAGAAGTCAAGTCTAAACATCAGAATCGAAGCTGACCGGTTGACTTGTGAAAGTCGCCAGCAGGGAAGAAGGTTTCTGGCATTCTTAAAACCTTCGCCGACGAAAAGGACGAAAAACAAAGAGAACCTTTTAGACCGACAATGAAAAGAAAACTTTAAAAACAAAGGAATTTTAAAAGGACTGTTAAAACCACCAGAAAAACACGTGGAAGCCAAGCAAAAAGAAAACAAAACGACATTGTAATCATTAAACTGCCCGAGACTGTCGTTGATTTTTCCGTTTATCTATTATTAGGTGGGTGCACTTTTTCTAAGAGTAATTTCTTCTTAATGCAACAGTTTTCATAACATCTCAGTTTTTTCTTACAACATAATAAAAAAATGTATTGTAAAAATCTATTTAGAGCCAATTATTTTTATAATTTTGTTCTGTTATCTTGCCTTATTCAATAATAAGACGTTGTAGTGGACGCAATGGGTGCCACTTACTAATTTAAATTTATGATGTCGACTCGACGTAAAATTGGTCAGGATCTTATGAAAGAACCAAAAGGCGAAGGTAACCAGAAAAACAATGTATTGACAAAAGTTACATAGGGCTGAGAGAGCATGCACAAGAAAGTGAAAAGGAAAGAGTCATTTCCCTTCGTCTGTTCGCAGAAACAAAATAAGATGTATGAAGTTTTACTCTAGCTGAAAGAAAGGTTTGTAACAATTGTTAAGATTATAGTAAAGAGTTCAAAGTTCAAATCCTTGAGGAAGAAAGTCAAACAGAAGACAAAGTTCTGTGTCTGTGTGTGCGTTGAGTAGAGAGAGAAACTTACATGCGGATGTAGCAGTCGGTGGATTTCTACTGACGAACGTTGGAAAAATGTGAATTCAGGTGTAAGAAGTTATAAAGACCTGTTTGAATGAAAGTTAATGTCGGAGAAGAAAATTAAGAGAATAAAAAGTATTTGCGCCACTAATTGCTACACGCAATTAGTGCGCGTGTGTTTGTGTGAATTAGGAAGGCATGTCTTTCTTGTCCGTTCTCGCTTCGGAACGAAATCCTCTCTCTCTGCTCTCCCCACGTGATGTCTTCCCTTTTATTAGCCCCGTTTTTGGCGGGAACAGAACATCACGTGGAACGACGAGTGACCATGCGTGTGTGTGTGGGTATGTGTGTGTCGATGTATGAGATCCTACAACGTATGAAATGAAATTTTTGTGCAAGCCTAATTTTGTAAAAAAAACAAAACTTTCTCATATAGTTTTCATGATAAATGTTTGTATCTTTGAAGAGATAATTTCGTGTTTTATTTGTTATTGTATGTGCCTTTTTTAATATTATGACTAAGAAAGTTGACGTTCTGCCTTTTCTCATTTCCTCTCAAGAGTAAAATTCTTTTACTTGTGATTGTTAAATTTTCCAAGTTCTTTTCTCTTAATGAGTTACCTCCACTAAATCGCTGAAAAAAAAAAACAGTACAATATAAAGAAAAAAGGTCCCATACTTAATAAAAACGATTTTTTTTCTATCAAAATGTTTATGCTATTATTAAGAGAAAAAAACAAAGTATTTGTTAATTATTTTTAAAAAGTTTTTAATTCTTTCTAATAAGTTTGAAATTTTGGTAAATATCTTATTTTTATTTTCGTTAGCAGGTAGCCAAATCGTTATGAGAGTTTATAATGGAAAACGTAATATTACATAGTATTTTTCCCGTGACAAAAACATTAATTTGAGAATTCTCGCAAAAATCAAATAATTATCGGATTTTAATGAAACTTTCAGGACTTATTATCAAATGAATGAAATCATTTTCGAAATTATTTTTTAAAAATCTTGGTAAAAATACGTTATTTTACATTTGTCATCCCCTCCTCAATATATATTCATGAAATTTCAAGAAATTAAATTTTGTAGCCAAAATTGGTTTTATTACATGCAGGATTTATTGGGGAATGTAAATCATCTGCTATTTTTGTCTTCACCCTTTTGACTCTTCTTTCCGAAATATCTGCTCCCAATGCTAGAAAGAAAAATGCAGTAAAACTATGATATTATTTAATTAGATTTAATTACTTTAATAAATAATATATATTAAGCACATTATAGTCTGAAAAAAATTTTCGATTAATAATGAAATTTTTAAAGAACTGTTTTAATTTTTTTATTATGATAATTTATACTGTTTCAGAAATATTCTTAAAATAATTAAAAGACTTGTAGACGTTAGGTTATTATGTTGTTAAGTGAAAACTATATTTACTAATCAAAAATTGAAAATTTTAATACATATAATCGAGCCATCGTATTTTTAAAATAATTTTTAATATTTTTGTGTGTATTTGAAGGTTTTTGTATAGTAATTTCTCTGTGCAAATTAAAAAATCACGTGTTTCACGGTTTCTTCCCCTTACAGGAATAAATTTGGACAATTTTGTCACTTCCGGGCGCCATACACTTATCTTATATAGTAACTGTCGATACGGGAGAAAGGTCATAAAGATCAACACTGTGATTAAAAAATAGCTTTATTTTAAATTTCATGCTATGAATAAGCAATATTTGTGTCAATCAAATTAATTTAACATTAAATTTGCTAATTTTTCAAAAATAATGTGTCACAGATGTATATTTTATTTTTGCAAGATTTCTAAAACGGAGAATGAACTTTCGTTACAAATGTTTCGATCGCACAAAAATGGCCGAAAAATTAAAACTTTTTTTTTAAATCTCAAAATTTCAGATTCCAATCAATACAATTTCTGTTTGAAATACCAGAGTATTTTGCTTACTGGACATAGCAAATTTAATCATTTTGCTTTAAAACTAAAGTAAAATTTCAAGAAAACATTTTTTATTTTTAAAAATTCAATTTAAAATTTAATTTAGATATCGAAAAAAAGAGTGGCGGTATCTAGTGTAAGTAAACAATCTAATAAATAAATAGAGTTTATTCATTGCAAATTCTCAAGAACAAAGAAAATGTATAAATTAAGTTTTATATGTTTAGGTTTTATTAAAATTCTAATAATTGCTTTTTAAAACAATGAACATTGCTGAAAAATTAAGGTGGTTAAATAATAGCGGTGTCAAGGGAAAATCTTTCTTTTGGTACACCTTTTCTGCGGATTGCCAAAATTTTATTGTTTAGAATCATTGGAGTCATTGTAAATAATTAGCAAACTTTCTCTATTCTTTATTTTTATTTAATTCATTAAGATTTTTACTAGTTTAGACCTGCCGTCAAATATTCTTGTGTATTTCGTTATGTCTTTACTACTAGTAGATTTTCACTTAGGTTTTTTTTGCTTCTTTTTTTAACATTTTTTTTCACTTCTTATTTACGGTTTTTTTTTTATTTTCCAGCTCTGTAAATATCTTAGTCATAACAACGACTGTTGTGGAGTCGCTTGATCAAGGGGAATAACTCTTGTAAAGCTAAAAGATACAAACATTAAACATTAGTCCTCGAAGCGAAGCGTGAAGTCACGTGCCCTCAGATAGTCCCCAATACAGTATATGTTTGAGGATGTACTGGAGTCGCTTGATCAAGGGGAATAACTCTTGTAAAGCTAAAAGATACAAACATTAAACATTAGTCCTCGAAGCGAAGCGTGAAGTCACGTGCCCTCAGATAGTCCCCAATACAGTATATGTTTGAGGATACTGTACTGGAGTCGCTTGATCAAGGGGAATAACTCTTGTAAAGCTAAAAGATACAAACATTAAACATTAGTCCTCGAAGCGAAGCGTGAAGTCACGTGCCCTCAGATAGTCCCCAATACAGTATATGTTTGAGGATGTACTGGAGTCGCTTGATCAAGGGGAATAACTCTTGTAAAGCTAAAAGATACAAACATTAAACATTAGTCCTCGAAGCGAAGCGTGAAGTCACGTGCCCTCAGATAGTCCCCAATACAGTATATGTTTGAGGATGCTGTCGTTATCTATGTACGCAACGTTTCAAGCTACCTGGTAGGCTGAGACTACAGGATGGGATATAGTGACCTTTGAGCACTTCTGTATCCGGGACTCTATTTTGCCATTTAATTTAGTCCTAAACTGATACAAACATATTCGTTTTGATTTAAAAAATAGCGAGAGACCTTTTAGTAATAAACGATAACTAGCTAATATCTATGTGTAACAGAAGGAGCCAATTATTATTCCTTTTAAACAGAATGAATATATGCATAAAAGGTAGTCAGAAAAATGTAGCTTATGATGATTTCGAAATGCCACATTTTCTGTTTAGTGATTTTCATATTGCAAAATTAACGACTTGCAAAAATTCTTTAAAGAATATCTTTGTTTTAGAAAATGCATAATTTAAATTGGAGAGTAATGAGTTTTCTTGCCAAAAATATTTTTTGAATAATTATTGTTTGTATGAGTATCCAACATATCATAACAACCAACACTAAAGATTTTGAAACTGTCTACAATTTTTGGCGCGGTAACACAGATATTTTCTTCAGAATCTATACAATAAAGGCAAATAATGTGCGTCATCGGCGACCTGCTCCTAGTTGTTGCCGCTAATGACGAATCCCGGCAAGGCTTTTATTTCTTTCATAATTACTTCGCTGTATAGGTTGAATAGATCTGGTGAGAAAACACATCTTTGTCTTACGCCCCTTTCTATTTTTGCATACCTGCTGAATTCACTTCCTGTCCGTAAACAAACGGCTTCCTGCTAATATAGATTCTTGATTATCCTAACATCTTTTCCGACAATGTCAAGGTTGTCGAGCATCTCTATCAAGTCTTTGTGGCGTACTTTGCCAAACGCCTTTGCGTAGTCTATAAAGCGCAGATACCATTCGTTCCGCTTTAGATAACATTCGTTCCGCTATCTTTAACGAAGACACACTGTTCTTGTCCTATCTCTGGGCCGATTCTGTTGCGCGCCCTGTTCATCAGAATCCGGATTATGAGTTTTGTTATGTGGTTCATTAAGCTGATTGTTCTGTGGAGTTCACATTCCTTTGCATCGGGCTTAGGTAGTGTTATGAAAATTGATCTGCTTATGTCCTCCAGTATATTGCCGCTGTTGTAGATTTCGTTTATTATTTCTGTGAACCTGTCAACGCTAAAGGCTTCTAAAGACATCATTATCTCTATTACAATCCCATCGGGTCCTGCTGTTATATTCCTCCTCAATATGACCATTGTCGATTTCACTTCGGTTTTTAACATTTCTGGTTGTTGTGGCCTGTTAGGGCCAGGAAGAAAGACACGGAAACAAGAAGGTATGTTTAACCAGTGTATAACAGAACATATATAGAAAGTAAGAGTGCTAGTAGTCAGCAAATAGAAGTGTACGTCTGGACAGTTTGTTGAATAGGTATTTTGTCCTGTTAGTTCCTTGATTTTTTTCATGCATATCATCATTATTTCTTGTGCTCAGTCTCTCTACTTCAGCGCATTTGTCGTTGAGCCATCTTTCTTTAGCCTGTCTGCAATTGCCCCTTATTTTCTTGTGCAGTTTCTTGTATTCCATTCCAAATCTTGCCTTCGTTTTCTGTCTCCTTTGCTTCCTGTCAAGAATTTCTTCAGTGATCCACTCGTTTTTCTTCCGACGTGCTTTTCCTTTGGGATGATGTCGCTCACCGATGTTACTAGTGCTACTCTTTGTCCCATTTTGAGCTTCCGTTTCAAATTTGACATTCGTATTTCGTTTTCACGCTCTCCGTATAGATTTCCTGCAAGTTCGGATCATTCACGAGTCTACTGTGCTGTGTTAGCTTTCTTTAATCTTCTTAGTTTTATCCAACTGGTAGGTGATCGCTTCCGCAGTCAGCTTTGCAGTGAAGGACTATGTTTCTGAATCTCTTGTTTATAGTAAACAATTTGGTTCCTAATTTCTCCTCCTTGACTTCTCCATGTCCATAGACTTTCTTGGGTGCTCTTGGAACCAGGTGTTGGCTACTATTTGTTCATTCGCTGTGCCCCATTGGATCCATTTCTCACCACGGCCATTACGGTGTCGTAGTCCAAAATTGCCAACCGTTTCACCTTCTCTCCCTTGGCCTACTTCGGCATTGAGATCTCCCATGATGCTTCTAATGTCTTGTGATTTGCACTGTGCCTTGGCATAATCAAGCATGGAGAAGAATGATTCTATTTCTTTTGTACTTCATGTTGTCGGTGCATATACTATTATTACCGATATATTGAGAGGTCTCTCTTTCAATTAATTACTAGAATTCTTTAAGATATTTCGCAGTATAGCACAACGCATTTCCTTTTGTATTTATCCAGTATAACACCGACTCCTTTATCATTATTTTCACCTCCTGCGTAAACGGCGTAAAGGGGACAAATTTCCTCAGAATTTATCCCTTGACCGGAATGAAAGTTCATGAGCGACAGGTGTCATCGGACCGTTATCCCGCGACTATTCGCAACAAACAAAAAATAACTTTTGGGACGTGGCACGTTAGAACCATGAACAACTGTGGACAGCTCGAAAACGTGAATCAGGAGATGTGTAGATTAAACGAACCTGAGAACACCAGAATTAAAATCCAGTTACGTAGCAACACAGAATAATTCTTGGAAACGATTGCAGAAACATTTGAAATTACTTAGAAAAAGAATATAAAATAAAAGTTAATATGAATTTTGGCAAATTTGAAAATAACACACTGTTCAGAAAATTTATAAGATTTAATAAAAACTGATAGACAAAATATTTCCCTATTATTTAACGAAACATATGCGAGATAATATATGTGTGTGTGTGTGTGTGTGTGTGTGTGTGTGTGTGTGTGTGTGTGTGTGTGTGTGTGTGTGCAACCAGTCTACCGCAGAAAGTAATGGGAATCTATTGCGGAAAAACCTTCTACCCAGTCAAACATGTCTCTTTCGAGACATGATCGTCCAAGCGTGTATTACGTGACACATAACTAACTGGCTGTATTTGTATGTAAAAATAGTAAACATCCTCTTAGCAAAATCTTGATGCAATGAAAGTAGTGCAGAGAATTTATAGGGGAAGCTACTTTGATTTAAGAGTAACCTCCCTTGAATCTTTAAAAAATTGAATTTTTTAAATTATTTTGACTGAAAGTTAAGTAACCAGTCCCCAAGTCTAGAAACATTTTGGAAATTAAGAAACTAATCATCTGCAAATTATCTTCTAGCAAATGTGTTAGTAATAACTGTGAGAAAATTTGTTTATTTTTGCATGATTTTCGGATTTATAAAGCGTGCGTCGAAACTTAAAAAATTATTGCTTCTTCTTCTTCTTGTTATTATTATTCCTTTTATTGTTATAATAATAACATTATAATCTTGCCATTATTCTATTCCTTCTTCTTCCCATTATTATTATTATTATTATTATTATTATTATTATTATTATTCATTATAAATTGATTTCTGCTATGGCCGCACTACCTACCAAGTCTGCAGGAAGACTTAAGGCAGGTAGTCGTGTGTTGTTTTGACCCCATTTCATGTTTTTTCATATCTCCCTAACATCTCTAGCGTTACATAGAGAAAGCTCTCCTTAGTGTGTGGACTGTACTTAACAAGATAATTTTTTATCTTAAGCTGAGGTTTCCAGGGATTCTTTAAATGTGTTGTTTCGTTCCATTTTTTTATCATTCCAAGTGCACCTACTATCACTGGCACGATTCTTGTTTTCAATTTCCACATTTTTTCTATTTCAATTTCCAGGTCTTTATATTTTGAAAGCTTTTCGATTTCCTTGGTTGCTATGTTACAATCCGCTGGACAATCCATATCAATTAATAGGCAAGTTTTTTCTTTTTGGTTTTTAACAATAATGTCCAGCCTATTTGCTTCAATTTTTCTGTCTGTGTAGATGGTGCAATCTCATAGAATGGTGACATCTTCTATTTCTGTAACCGGTGCTTGATGATGTTCATACCAGTGTTTGTTTACATATTTGCCATTTGCACATTGTCCAGTGTAAATATTGCCCCGATATCTCGTGACGATTTTTATATTCATTTGGGGCAAGTACAGAACATCCTTAGATTAGATGATCTATTGTTTCTTGGTATTTATCACAGAACCTGCAATTTAGATCCACATTATTATGTATAATATTTGCCTGAAAGTTCCTAGTGAAAATACTTTGGGCTTGTGCTGCAAGAATAAAGCCTTCAATCTCAGACTTTAATCCAGATGCACGTAACCATCGATGAGTATTAACTTTATAAACAATGGATTTATTAGCACGTTCTGGGTATTGGCCATGCAGAGGTTTGTCTTGCCAACGTTGTTTCATCTCTTCAAGAACTTTATCGTTAGCTTTCTTTTTCAGTTGGTTCTTGGCTTCTGTTTTGCTTTTCTACAGAATCTATTAAATGTAAATCTTGTTTGTATTTATTACCTTCTTTCGTTATTGAATATTTTTTCTTTCTGTTGACATGTTGTTTGACTAATTGTATCATCCAGTCCTTTGTTGTTTCGATGAGTAAGCCAATAGTTGTTGTCTTGTATGACAATTTTAACTGAATAACACCTCTTCCACCTTTTTACGGTTATGTATAGACAGTCTACATCAGCCTTTGGATGATGCATCTTATGCTTATAAAGAAGCTTTCTTGTCTTAGAATCCATTCGTATGATGTTGTTTAGAGTCTACTTCAAGATGTTGAAACTATATTGGACCACTGGGACAGCAAGACTACTAATGGCCATAATTCTGTTCTGAGAATTCAATTCAGTTTTTGATATCAGTCGTAGCCTTCTATAGTACTCTTTACGCACTATTTCTTTCATTTTTATGGTGAATTTTTTCACTCGCATTTACACATTTATAAGCTTCTTCTGGCTCTAAATCTTTTATTGTTACAGTAGGGTCTAAGCTAATTGAGGATGTTTGTTGTAGCGATCCTCGTAAAACTGTAGCTTTAACACATTTATTCAAATTGAATTTCATTCCAATGTCTTTACTGAAGCATTTTACAGTTTGCAGAAGACCTTCCAGCTCATTATCATACTTAGCATACAACTTTAAGTCATCCATGTAAAATAGATGGCTTATTTTCTTTTGAGTTATTTTATAACTACATTCTGTCTTGTTAAGGTGACTGGTTAATGCTATTAATGATATGCAAAATAGTAAGGGAGACAAAGAGTCACCTTGAAATATACCCCTGTTGATGTTTATTTCACCAGACTTATAGGTTCCATTTATATGATTGAGGTAAAGTGTTGTTTTCCATATCGACATACATTGTTTGATGAAATTGATGATGACCTTGTACATATTTAAAGTCTTTAAGATCCAGGAATGTGATACACTATCAAATGCCTTACGATAATCTATCCAGGCAGTACTAAGATTTTTATTTGCATTGAAGCAGTTTCTAAGATCATCCTATTAATAAGTAATTGGTCTTTACATCAGTAACAGCCACGTTTATCCTGGTTGTGGGGATCTGAAGATTCATTCTTTGTATAGGAGTTTGTTCCTATGGCAGATTTTTTGACCTCAGGTCGGCTCCCTCCTGAAGGACGGGCTCCCTGTTTATCCACTGGAAGAGCTGTACTAGACATTTTATTTCTATTTGTAATTCTCATATTTTTCCCACGAGTGACGCACGGGTCCAAAAGTCCACCAAATTGCTCGTAACGTTGGCTAACGGTCTTTTACAAACAGGGTTCCGAAACTTGTAAGGGATCGTTTGTGACCTCATAACGCAGTAGCCATTCACTTCTCGGCACGATTAACACCTTGAGTTGCGAGTTGTTGTTCAGAGTTTTCCTTCTTCTAAATGGGTTGCCAAGCGACAGTTGATAAAGACTGTTATTATTATTATTAGTGTGTGGGCTGTACTTAATAAGACAATTTTTTGTATATCTCTTAAGCTGAGGTTTCCAGGGATTCTTTCAATGTGTTGTTTTGTTCCATTTTTTATCATTCCAAGTGCACCTACTATCACTGGCACAACACTTGTTTTCAATTTGCACATTTTTTTCTATTTCAATTTCCAGGTCATTATATTTTGACAGTTTTTCAAATTCCTTGATTGCTATGTTACAATCCGCTGGACAAGCCATATCAATTAATAGACAAGTTTTCTCCTTTTGGTTTTTAACAATAATGTCTGGCCTGTTTGCTTCAATTTTTCTGTCTGTGTAGATGGTGTAATCCCATAGAATGGTTACATCTTCTATTTCTGTAACCGGTGCTTGGTGATGTTCATACCAGTGTTTGTTTACAGATTTTCCATAATGTTTGCACATTGTCCAATGTAAATATTGCCCAACTCTGTCGTGGCGATTTTTATATTCGTTTGGGGCAAGCACAGAACAGCCTGAGATTAGGTGGTCTATTGTTTCTTGGTGTTTATCCCAAAACCTGCATTTTGGATCCATATTATTATGCATAATATTTGCCTGAAAGTTTCTAGTGAAAAGACTTTGGTCTTGTGCTGCAAGAATAAAGCCTTCAGTTTCAGACTTTAATCCAGATGCACGTAACCATCGATGAGTATTAACTTTGTCAACATTGGATTTATTGGTACGTTCTGGATATTGGCCATGCAGAGGTTTGTCTTGCCAGCGCTGTTTCATCTGTTCAAGAGCTTTATCTTTGGCTTTCATTTTCATATTTTTTGCCGCAATAGTTGGTTCTTGGCTTCTGTTTTGCTTTTCTACAGAATCTACTAACTGTAAATCTTGTTTGTATTTCCTGCCTTCTTTTATTATTGAATATTTTTTCTTTCTTTCTTCATGTTGCCTAACTAATTGTATCATCCAATCCTTTGTTGTTTCTATGTATGTTAGTAAGCCAATAGTTGTTGTCTTGTATGACAATTCCAGCTGAATAAGACCTCTTCTACCTTCTTTACGGGGTATGTATAGACGGTCTACATCAGCCTTTGGATGATGCATCTTATGCTTAAAAAGAAGCTTTCTTGTTTTAGAATCCATTCTCCTGATGTCGTTTAGAGTCCAGTTTAGGATGTTGAAGCTATATTAGACAACTGGGATTGCAAGGCTACTAATGGCCATAACTCTGTTCTGAGAATTCAATTCGGTTTTTAATATCATTCTATAGTACTCTTTACGCACTATTTTTCATTTTTATGGTGAATTTTATTATTATTATTATTCGTCTTCTTCTTGGTATTATTATTATTATTATTATTATTATTATTATTACCGTGTCTCTTCGGGACGTTGGTGATCATGGCTCTTCACAATTTCTTCTTCTGAATTTTCATTAACCCTGTCTTACTCCCTAGTATTTCCGAAAACTGCTTTGGATATAAAACTGTGCAGGTATGAAAATTTTCGGTAGATCAATGACGAATGAAATATAGCTTAAAGGTACTATTTGGCCTTGCATGACTAATTGGTTCTTTGTAATGCAGTTGAACAGAACGTATTGGATGTGACGATTCCTCCCCTGCCCAGTGAGGGAAGGGCACTGTTTTGAATGCCACGAAATATTTAAGTATCTCCACTAAATCGTTAAAAAAACAGCATAGTATGAAGAAAAAAGGTCTTAAACTTGATAAAAACGAAATTTTTCCATCAAAATGTTTTAAGAGGAAAGATGATAGTATTTTTAATAATCTAAAAAAAAAGTTAATCCTTTCTAATATGTTCGAAATTTTGGTACAAATCTTGTACGTTAGCGGGTAGCCAAATCGTTACGAGAGTTTACAATGGGAAATGTAATATTACATAATTCAGTTTTTTAACGGTGACAAACAAATTACTTTGGAAATTCTTGCAAAAATCAAACAATTGTCGGATTTTAATGAAACTTTCAGGACTTATTCACAATTGAATGAAATCATTATTTTAAAAATTTTTGGCAAAAATATTTTTTACATCTGTTCCCCACCCCCGTCCACGTACATTCATGAAATTTCAAGAAATTGAATTTTGTCGGCAAAATTTGTTTTATTAGTTAAACGCAGGACACATTGGTGAATGAAAAGCATCTATTTTTCTTTAACCATTTGGCTCTTTCTTCCGAAAATCTGCTCCAAATAGTAAAATAAAAATTGCATATAAAACTTTGACATTATTTAATTAGATAAACTAGATATATGAGAAATATCCTTTGTCAATCGATCAAAAATGGCCGAAAAATTGAAAAACATTTTTAAAATCTCGAAATTTTAGATTCCAATCAATATAATTTCTCCATGTAAGTCATTCAAATGTTCCTTTGTTTACCATGCCATCCTTCTGAAATTATTTTCGACTTTGATACATCCTAAAAAATACCTTTTCTCCCTGGTAATCATTTACCATATCAGGGATATTCTTTAATGTTTTCGCTTTCCGTTCAGGAAGTATTTTGTTGAACATAGACTTAATTATTCTGGCGAACATAAAATTCTGCCGGCAACATTCCAGATCTAGTGTTAGGATTTGACGTAATTCTGACAACGTTCAGAATTGCTGAAGCATTTTCTCATCCGATTCCCCCGTTCCGATTTTTAAGAGACATATTGAACGTGTCAACAAAATGTTCCGCTTGTCCTTTTGATTTAGGATAATACGGGGTCGTTGTAATATGTTGTACTTGGAAATATTTGCAGAAAAACTTGAATTCACTAGATAAAAAAGTTACATTATTTACATTGTTCAATGCAGGACTCACTGAACAATATAAATAATGTAACTTTTTTTTATTTACGGGACCATTTTTCAGAAAATCTGCTCCGAATAATAAAATCAAAAATGCATTAAAACTACACTATTTTTAATGTAGATAAATTTATAAATAATATAATTTTAGGATATCCTATTCTAAAGAAGAAAACAAACTTCGATGTGTAATGAATTTCTGTAAGAATTGTTTTCATTTTTTCTTTGCTAGTTAAAGTTTCAAACATCTTTTTAAATTTCTTCCAGTTACTCAGTGTCTTCAGTTATTAATTCATTAAAAATAGTCTTTATTCACAAATCGAAAATTCATAAGCTTAATAAAAATCATATAGAATTAAGATTTTTAAAATAATTACTAATTTTTATAGTATGTTAAACTGAACATTTTCTTTTACTACAGAAACTTACAAGACACTTATCATTAAAAAGTCACATAAGGATTGTTCCCCATACGAAATACTATGTTATGTCAACTTTTAATCACTATACGTCTAGATTGATTTTAAAAAAAGTGCTATCATCGCCTACTTAAAAAAAAGGTCTTTGTGATTAAGAAATATTTTATTTTAAATTTTAAGCCATAAAAAATTAATATTTGTTTCAAATTAGATTAATTTAACTTAAATATTTGATAATTTCCCAAAATTAACGAGTGAGAGATTTATATTTTATTTTTGCAAGATTTTTAAAACCGAGAATTAACTTTTGTTTTGAAATGTGTCAATCGCTCAAAAAAGTCCGAAAAATTAAAAATTAAAAAATATATCTAAAAATTTTAGATTCCAATGAATATAACTTCTGTTTGTGATATATCCCGTGAGGGGATAATCAGGGAAAGAATAATGCAAGAATAATACTTAACACTGAAGATAGAGTAATAGAGATTTATTATACCATAGTACAATAAACCAAGAGACAATACAAGGACACCAACGAATAATAACAGATATAACAATCAGGTAGACAATGTCTCTGCCTAGGACGTATGCGTCCGTCTAGTGAAGAATGCTTCCGTCGAGTGACGTATGCTCTCGTCTAGTGATGATGACGATGGCGGTATTTACCAACCTTCCCACGTAAGGCTAGATGTGACACAAGGTCTTTTTATTGTGGGGCTTCCCGGCCATATAGCCAGGCCAAAAAATATCTGTCTATTTTTCCCCAGTCGTGATTCTACCTTTCGGCGGAACCACGACTGGGTTACTGCTCTCTGCACGGAAGCAGCGAGCGCTCTCCTTCCGAAGGCAGAGGGCTTGACAGTGCATAGAGCCGTCAGTCTCGTGACGATGGTTCTATAGTTCGCTCTAGTCACAGTCTTTTATAGACCGGATCATATCCATTCCGGGGTAGGACAGGATATTCCTCTACAACAGTTGAAATACATCCGAGTATTTTGCTTAGTGGAAATAATAAATTTAATCATTTAGTTTTCAATTAAGCAAAAATTAAAGTTTCCAGAAAAAGTTTTTATTTATCAAACATTCAGTTTAGGTATCGAAAATTGAGTGGAGGTATCTGCTGTATTCAGTAGGGACCTCGGTTATGCTTGGGGAATTTTCTTTGTGTTAAACACGTCCGAAGACTCCACAATTTAGATATCAGAAGGTTGAAAGTTGGATTTTGAAAGGATAAAATGTTTCGTGTGTACATTAAAGCAAAGATTTATTTACAGAATGACAAAAATGTAAGAAGGAAAATATAAGTGAAATTTTGATAACTGAACACTAATACAATTGCGAAAAGAAAAATGTTCATTGAGAAAATGAATGCAGTTTTGTAGTTAAAACTGTTCGTAGTAGTAATGTAAGTATTTGAATTGTCCGCATGAGTTTAGAGTTCATGTTTGTGTAGCAGCAGATTGTAAAAGCTTTGCTTCTGCCGCTTTTTAATAGGCCGCGACAGGATGAGAGAAGGAGAAGGCAAAACAAATAAAGGAGTTGTACTTAACACATGTGTCCATTTTGTTGTTGTGTTGTCCGCTTTAGCGATGTGGTGTGAAAATGAAGAAAGAGACGTTGGAATAAGAGGGCAAATGCAACTGGAACGTACCCTGCGTCCGGGACGGCTTCTTGAATTTTCTTTCGATACATTGCCACGAGGTCCTAAGCTAACCGCTCCCATATCGGACTCTGTGAGACCGGTCAGGGGACATCTTTAAATTTTGAATTCTGGTCACGTGGGAGGCTCCCAGAACGACTTTTTCTTTAGCTGTGAAAAAAACCGTTTCGCTGACGTATTTGAATTTCTCGATTTGTCACCCAATCAGAATTCAGAATATGCTTTTCACATTGACTTGTGAATCTTTCTTAGTTGAGTTTTTCCAAAGTCGTTCGATTCCCTTTTTGCGGCTGTCCAATTTTACTTTGGGTTTTTCCCAAATGTTGCAGTCGTTTGAATCCGATTTTGCGGGTGTGCAATTTGTTTTGTGTGTTTTAGTTGGTTGATGGATTCGATACAATTTGTATCCTATAATTCTTTGATCCTTTTGAATACTATTTTTACGTCTTCCTCATGTTGGTGTCTGGTTTCGATTTTAATCACTATGCCATCCAGTTATGCTTGTGCGTAACGAGCATTGTATCCATAATTTGTTGAAAAATTCTCGGAGCTCTCTTAATCCCGAAAGGAAGTCGTTGAATTTCTATAGACCTTTATGAGTGTTGACAATTAGTCATTTCGAACAATTTTTGTCTACCAGTATTTGTAGGTAGACGTCCGATAAGTCCAACTTAGAGAAAGATTTAACACCGTTTAATTTGGTGAAAATTTTCTTCCAGACTTGATAACAGGTAATTATAGTTTTGTAAGATTTCATTAAGCCCCATTGAGAAATCAGCACATACGCTGATTTTATTATTGTTTTTTTTTTTTGTTTTTTTTTACGTAAACAGTCGACGATGTTCCTACTTTGGAAATGACGCCTAATTCTTCTAGACTTTCCAATCCCTTATTGATCGGATCTAATGCCGCAAAAGGTACACTCCTTTTCGGTCTGAATATTAGTGTTGCATTTTTTTTTTAACTTAAAAAAATTGTCTTTGCTTTTGTGCACGTGATAAGACCTTCTGAAAAAACTTCTGGGAACTTTCTTTTTAATTCAGTTTTGAATTTTTCTTTCATTGCCTTGTGGCTACTTATTTGCAGAATGAATTGATTGGCAGGCCCCAAGGATTAAATAAGGCAATGTCATCTCTTCCCAATAAACTTGACCAATTTTTAAACACAAATACTACTGCTTTTGGGTTTTTTTCTAACGAATGAAATATTGTAGGTGAAATCACAAAAAAATTCTTCCCTGAAAAACCAAAAGCAACTTTTCTCAAAGTTACCAAACTAGGTTTACCCGGTTTTCTCCAAGTTTTTTCATTAATTGTGGTAATATCTGACCCAGTATCCAATTAGAATTTTATTTTTATACTGTTAATCACGACAAAAACAAATTTTCTTTTTGGAGATGTTTCTTTCGAAGTCTTGCTATTTTTTCTTTCCGCTTGTTGACTTTACCTAATGTATTTATTTTGTTAACATATTTTTTGTTTCTCCTCCATTTTTTTTTTTTTTTTTGTATTTGCAACAAATACTCATATGTCCTAATCTTCCACATTGGTAGCGTTTTTTTGTTTTTAAAGAAACAATCACTTTTAAAAGGTTTACAACCACAACCTTAGCAAGTATTAGATATTTATTGTATTTTTTTACTGTTTCGTTAGGCGTTAACAAACATCTATTTTTCCCCCGAGACGGTCGGACGCTATGGATTTGAGAAATATCTCTCTCCTCAACCCCTTGTAGTTTGAAGTTTTAAGTTCACCATAGGTTGACACTCTTCAGCTATTTTTGGAGAGTTATTTTGAATTTATTTCTAATTTAGTCACAATCTTTGAACTTATTTCCGCATCCTTATTTGAAGTTAAGCCCTGAACGGGCATTTTTTCGTCATTCCAATGCGAACAATCCTTTTTGAAGTTCCCTTCGTATTTTCTGTAATCCGTTTGAAAAGTTCGTCCGATTTGTATACAAAATCGCTAATGGAATTCGCAATAGCATCTAGAAGTCAGACATTTTTTTAGCGTTCTGGCATTCTGAGCCCCGATAATTGTTTTTTGTTGATTCGAACAGTCGCTAGATGACGCTTCGTTATTGCAGTATTTTATTAAAGTTGTTAAACTCAATATATCTAAATATACAGTAAGGAAATTTCCACGAGTATTTTATAGTCGTAGAACGCGCAATTCACTCGTTAACTTACGAATTATAATTCATCAGAAAATTAAATGCAAACCCCTGAAATTTTCAGGAGCATTGCTATTTAATTTCTATTGGTTAAAGTATTTGCTAAGTTTTCTTTTAATATAAAGTATAGCCTTTAAGGTTGCTCTTAATTTAATATAACGTATTGATTGTAAGGTTTCTTTTAATTTAATTTACGTATCGTTTAATTCAATATAACGTATAACGTTTAAGTTTACTTTTAATTCAATATAACGTATAGCGTTTAAGGTTTCTTTTAATTTAATAATGGATTTTATTTATACTTAATTTTCTCAGCCCATATCTACCGAGTTTGTTTAATTTCATGTATATTTTCCGTATCCGGTAATAAAGTCACAGAAAAAAAATCTCAGCAAAAAGTATCAAGTTATTGTGGCCGGTAATAAAGTCATCTATTTCTGTCGGCGATTTCACAACTTTATTGGTCTACCGTAGATACCTGCACTAAATCGCTGAAAAAACAGTAAAGTATAAAGAAAAAAGCCCCAAACTTAATGAAAACGAACTTTTCCATCAAAATGTTTATGTTAAGAGGAAAGATCAAAGTATTTTTAAATTATTTTTTTAATATTTTAATCCTTTCTAACACGTTCAAAATTTTGGCAAATTTTTTTGTTTTGATTTTAACAAGCGGGTAACCAAATCGTTACGAGATTTTACAATGGAAATGTAATATTACATAACTTAGTTTTTCCGGTGACAAACACATTAATTTGGAAATTCTTGCAAAAATTAATTGTCAGATTTTAATGAAACTTTCAGGACATATTCACAAATGAAGGAAATTATTTTTAACATTATTAAAAAAAAAAAATTGGTAAAAATACTTTTTACATCTGTTACCGAACCTCCACATAAATTCATGAAATTTTAAAAAATTAACTTTTGTTGGGAAAATTAGTTTTCTTAGATAAACGCAGGATTCATTGGGGAATGTAAAACGTGTAACATTTTTAAAAAAATATTTTGTCTTTATTTCCGAAAATCTGCTTCCAATAATAAAATAAAAAATGTAATGAAACTATGGCATTATTCAATTTGGTCAGTTTTAATTGCTTTAATAAATAATATATATTGAGTACATTATTGTTGTGGATTCTTGTTTAGAAAACCACGTAATATAATAATAACAAAAACTGACATGAGAGGAAAAATGTAAGTATATTGAATAAAAGATATACAACCTGTATACGGTTAGTATATTCAAGAATACTTGTTAGTAGGAGTCAAATACATACACGAAGTAAGTCCAGGTAATAGTTTATATTCTTGCTGACCAACGAACGGCATTTCAACTGCTCTGACAAACACCAACTCTATCAACAACAACAACCCGTTCTGTGTAGGAAGGATTATGTGTATACCATGGAAGAGTCCATAGAATGTGTGAAAAGGGGTGACTCCTCAACACCCTCCTCCCTAGCTTATTTTTAGTAAGGGTTAATATTTTTTTCGTTTTGGATCTATTATCAAAGGCTCTGTGAACTTCTGCTTCCTGTTGGTTCTTCTGATTTCCGTGTTAGCTTTTGGTTTCTGGATGTCAAAAGCTTCGAAGATTTCTTCCATAGAATCTTCGCATTCTAAAGGTGATGAGCTTGGTTCTTCCCTTCTGTTTTTTTGGATTTGATTCACGTGTCTTCCATGCGTTAATTTTTTTCCTTTGATAGTATACATTACGCTTCCAATTCTGCTTAAAATATTCCTGGCTCTTTTATCGTTATTAAAAATTTTGAAATATACTTTTCGCCGGGCTTGAACGATCTTTTCACTATTGTCGGTGTATTCCAATTATTTCTTTTGCCTGGTAATAATTGCTCGAAAACCGATCGGATTTTTCACGCGAACATCACCTCGGCTGGTGACAGTCCTGATGGTGTCTTCTGGTTTGGCGTAATACGGCAGACTTGTAGGAATTGCTGTAATGCTTTTTCTGATGGTGTGTCTATCGCTTTTTTAACGCCCTCTTAAGCGTATCTAGAAATCTTTCGGCAAGCCCATTTGATCGTGGGTGATAGGGAGCTATTTTTATATGTCTTCTAGTTACATTTCACAAAAATCTTTAAAATCACCTGACGTGAATTGTGTACCATTATCTGTAACTAAAACGTCAAAGACGCCGAACCTCGCAAATAGTTCATGCAAACAGCTTATAGTATTGTCGGTTGTTGGGTGTTTATATCTAAAAACACCCGGCCATTTACTAAAGCTGTCTACTACTATAAAATAGTAGTAGCCATTTATAGGTCCTGCGTATTCTGCGTGTATTCTTGACCACGGTTTGTCCGCCTTTGGCCAAGGCTTTTGTATAATCGGTGGCGATTTTGCTGCCGCCACACATCCCTTATACTTTTCCACCATCTGTTTGATATCTTCACCCATTTTTGGCCAGTATACATAACTTCTCATTAGTGAGTTCATGCGATTTTTCCCGGGATGTCCAACATGAAAGTCTTTTAAGATTCTCCTTTGAAGTGACTTTGGTATCACGACTCTTTCATTATACAGTAGTACATTCTCCAAAATTGAGAAACTATCTGCCAATTTTGCGTCTCTGTCTTCAATTTTTTTCTTTGTCGTGTTAATAAATTCATCCGTTTCTGCGTTTCTTCTTATCTCTAGCAATGTAATCGATAGTTCTTTAACCATGTTACTTAGTACTTTGCTGATTTCATCCTCAGCTCTCAGCGGTACTATCACTGAGTCTTCCAAGGGTTCACTTTCCTTAGGAATCAGCCTCGATAGTCCATCTGCGTGCCCTATTGTTGTTCGATGGCAAATATTCTAGTTTAAAATTGTGCCCCACCTCAGGAGTCTAATACAGGTAGCTCTTTCTTGGATCCAAATATGGTAAGAAGCGGCTTATGGTTCGTTTGTAGTGTAAATTCTCTACCGTATATATATCTATGAAATCGAGTTACAGCGAAAATAATTCCCAAAGCTTCTCTTTCTATTTGCGAATAGTTTTTCTCGGCCGGTAGTAATGCTCTCGATGCGCGGCTTACCGGTTTTGTAGTACCATCCTGCATTTTATGTAAAATGCATGTTTCCACACCGTGTGGGTTTGTATCACTTGCTACAATAATCTCCAGCCTAGGGTCGAAATGTGCCAAGGTTAAATCTGATGTCAATTTATTTATAATTTCGTTAAACGCCTTTTTGCACTTCTCCGACCAGTTCTACTGGACATCTTTCTTCAGTAATTCGTTGAGGGATGCCCTCCGTGAAGACAATATTTACCCTACAATTGTCTTCTCTGATTTCTCGATTCCTTGTTATGTTCCCCTCTTTAGGAGGGAATTCAGTGTCCATATGTACAGCCTGGGAGTTTTTGTCAGCGAACACCAACCCCTCTGGCTAGGGTGATTTCTCTTGCCCCAGATAATTCCCTGGAGTGATAGGGTGTAATCGATTTCTATTTTTCCTCAGATAACGTCATTTGCAGTGATGAATCTATTTTTGGGAGTATGAGAAAATTTGTTTGGCTTTGAAAAATATGGCGTCATCTGTGATTGCATCAGATTTCTTATCACGCCCAGACATTATTGTCTCGACTGTCGATTAGTTGTTCTACGGTCATTGTATGCGATGGACCTTACTCTAAGGAAGCATACAAAAATTGTAACGCTGCACGAACACACTGGCAAGCCTGACTGAGAATTCGCGGTTATTGTTACTCTCAGCCTTTCAACTATCAGTTGTGTCATCAAGGTGAAGAAACAAACTGGATCCATCAGTTCAAAATGTAAAGGAAAATGCGGTCGAAAGAGAAAAACAGCGCCATGGGACGACGTATACGTGACCAGGGAAAGTGTGAAAGATAATAGGAAGACACTATTCGTTTTGTTTCAGTTAATTTGCACAAGGGTTTACATTATTTGGACTGTTGTTCACATTTCTATTGTCATATTCACAAAGTTTCGGCCGTTGTACATTGCCTATTGGATAAAAACGTTAGTTGGAGCCATTGATTTCACACAAAGGCTAGTGAGTTAAATATCTGGCGAAAGTAGTGGCGAAGAAAAACTTAGAGAGTTAAGTTAAATGGAGACATCCGGAAGTGGAATTACTCATGGAATGAGAACAATCTTCTCCAGTGATCGTAATAAAGGGTTTAGTCAAAAATTCGCCTGAAGAAGGTCGGAGCGTAACAAGCGTCGTGAATATGACAATAAACACGAGGACAACAGTCCGAACAATGTAAATAATGCAAATACCTCATCCCAGAAATATAAAGAAAAACTACATTAATCGGCCTTCATCCCGCAAATGATCTTGAATTAAATTATCCTTTATCACAATCTTTTAAAGCAAGAATAAAAAACAGTGTTTAAAACGGGCAAATAAAATATTTATTTGAAAATATCACACAAAAGAAAACGCTGTGACAAAATAAAGTGAATATATAAAATAAAACCAAATAAAAATACCTATTATCAAAAATTACTCTAAGCTAGAAATACTATTTTTCTTGGCGGCATGAGAGATAAAACTCTTTGATTTTATCATTCTCACAATTTGAAGTGCGTCAATATAACTTATTAATTGGACAATGGACATCATACATTCCTGCATTTCAGCCTCATCACCCCTATATTTGAATTGGGAGTTGGAATATGCTTAAGAGAAATGTGTTCTTTTATTGAAATGTTATAATAAATAAATAATGAAATTAAATTGAGAACAAAAAATTAAAGTAGTTTCTGAACACAATCTGACAGAATAAACATTTTTGTGACTGATTTAAAAAAATCTCTTGAGAATATTTGAAAAATAGGACCTCCATAGAATATTAGTACCTCCACTAATTCGCAGGAAAAACAGCATAGTGTAATGAAAAAGGCCACAAACTTAACGAAAATAAAGTCTTGTTGTCAAAATGTTGATGTTATTTTTATGAGGAAAGATCAAATAATATTTTAATCATTTTTTGAATTTTTATAATCCCTTCTAACACGTTCGAAATTTTGGTTAAAATGCTTGTTTTGTTTCCGTCATCGCCGCCTACAAAGTTTAACATTGATTTTAGCGCTTTTTTCCGTTGAAAACACATTTTATTGAAAATTCTTGTAAAAATCAAATAATTGTCCCATTTTAATGAAATTTTCAGAACTTATTCACAAATGAATGAAATTATTTTTGAAAGATTTCTTTTGAGAAAATATTGGTAAAATGTTTTTTATATATATGTGTTACCTCCCCACCCACTTACTTAATTTCATTAAATTTCGCACAGAACCTTTTTATTTGTTGAAATTATTTTTTTTGTTAAAAGTAGGAGTCATTGGAGATTGTAAATCACCTACATTTTTTTCAAATTTGTACTATTTGACTGAAAATCTGCTCTGAATTGAAAAATAATAAATCCAATAAAACTATGACATTACTTAATTAGAAAAGCTTTTCATTGTTTTTTGTAAATAAGTCATATTAAGGACATTATTGTCTGAAGAAATAAAATTTTTCTTATGAATGTCATTTTACAAGAATTTTTTCATTTATAATAGATAAATTATCATTATAATAAATTATAATGATAATTTATAATAGTTTAAAATCGTGTAAAATTCTGTATTGGGGTATTTATTGATGTGATATAGTAATTAAGTGGAAACGAAATTTACGAGTCCAAAATTGCAAAGATTAATAAACGTAGATACGCCTTCCTATTTTCAAAATAATTTTTAATTTATTTTATTTTTACCTTATTTTCATATATGGTAGATTGAAATTGACATTATTATGAAAAGGTTATGCAATTTAAGAGTTTTGTCACTTCACTTAGATTTATGAAAGTTGTCGTTTTTGGTCATGCTTAGAACCTGTCATAGCCTAATCAGTCAACAGTCCGTCAAACGTTCTATCAGATGAACACCACCAATCGTTAATAATTTGTTTTATATTACTTTTTTATACTATAAGTAAGTAATATTTTTTTTTAAATCAGCTTAATTTACCTTTCAATTTTCTAATTTTACTAAAATAAAACGTCAGAAATCTTTTGAAATATTTTTAAAATCGATGAATTTTTGTTTGTTTACAAATTTCATAAAATTAAGAAAATGGCCGCTTTTAAGAAAATTTAAGAAATCGAAATTAAATGTGACTTTCCAATCTATATAATTTCTATCTGAAATACACCAGAATTTTTTACTTATGGGAAATAATAAATTTAATCATTAAGCTTTTAATTAAATCTAAAATGAAATCTTCAAGAATGTTTTTTCATTTTAACAATTTCATTTTAAAAGTAGGTATCGAAAATGTATGCCGAAAAGTGGAGGCTCCTCGGATTGAATGTTTTGCTTGTAAGTTATTCGTATGTATTGCATCAAAATAAATCTTAGTCGACATTTTTAGAGCACATTAAAACCATAAAAATTGGCCTTCATCCCCAAGTCACCTTGAATTAAATTTTCCTTTTACTTGAAATTTGTCAATTATACGGCTTTACAGAGAGAAGATTCAAGAATTCATTTGAGTAGCGACCAACGAGATTGCTTAGCGCATGTTGAACAAAAAAGTAAAATTTAAAATATTATTGATAAAATTCAGAAGTATTTACGCATTTTCTTTTGGTAGGAGAAAATAGCTGAGTTCCGTTTACGGAAGGACATTCCCTTGCAATGCCACGTTCATTGAAGCAATAGGCATAATGTGGGCTCATATACCACTCTTTCCATACATGGAAACCGTTAGAAAGACCTCGGCAGTCAGGATATCTATAACTGCAACTTATGCAGTGACTTCGAGGGCACCTGAGCTTTTTGTAGTTACCTGAAAAGGGAAATTAAATAAATTTTGTTAATAATGTCAATGATCGCATGTATATATTCAAAGGGATACATAAACAGAAGAGGTATATTGTTGTATTGTAATAGTTAAACAAAACTATTTAATTCCCTCGGCTTACTTAATTGAACGCCAGGTCTGGGGAATAGATCTTCAAATACCGCATCATAAAATGGCTTAAATATTCGTGTGCGCGTGAAGAAGCAGGTAAAATATGAATTATAGTAAAGAATTAAAATTGCGGACAATTAAAAATTATCAAATATTTTATATTAGCATATTAGAGCACAGTTGTGGAATTCAGATAAAACCTTCAAAATTAACAAATATCGCTTTTATACATGAAATATAATCACGCAGACAAGCAGACTATACACCTGTAGCGATTCAGGCGGTTATCTCCCTTTTTACAGGGTGAATTTACTAACGTCCCGATAAGCACTGAGTGACGACGGCTCATTATTTAGAATAGTTCAGCTGCTGATTAGCTCTCGGCGGAGACAGAGGTGTTAGGTAGGTTCTGTTTAAACTGCGATGGAAACACATGGTATCCAGCGGCGGTTTGGACAGCGAGCGAAGTCACGCAAACTAAATAAGGTAAAAAAACGAGGTATCACCTGGGTTGGCTCCTTCTAGGGCCATTAAAAGTAATATCTTCTTTCGGAAGTATCACTGAAAGGGATGGGGATATGGTGGGGAGGGAAACACCCACGCACCCTCAGCCGTGACCACCGAAAAGGAAGGTCAGCTAGATGTGACGTCAAGAATTCGTGACGTCATCATCTTGAGTCCTTTAACTTTAAACTCTAAAGAATTATCTGATGTTTGGATTCGTACTATCACAAAAAAAGAGACATTTTTTTTTTACTTACTAAATCCAGCAGATCGACTATATTTTTGTATTAAAAATAAGTTTAACTGAAACTTTTATGATTAAATTAATTTCACATCTTTGCAATTCACAAAATAAAGTTAAGACATAATCTAGCGAGAAGATAAATAGATTCATCATGTCTTATCGCTGACGTTGTTTTTAAAAGTTAAAACCTCATTTTTAAAAAAGAAACTTTAAAGAAATTTTCCATATAAATTAATAAAGGAATATTTTTATAGACACAAAATAAAATTCTAACATATCTTTAGAATTGTTTGCAGAATCACTTCTACATGCACGTGTAGAGGACTCTGTTTTAGTTTTACGAGTCGACTCGACGTAACTGGGGTCATGAATTAATGCAGGAAATAAGGAAATAAGAGAGACGAAAAGGCGAAAGTAACCAGAAAAACAATATATTAACAAAGGTTACATAGGGTTGAGAGCATGCATAAAAGTAAGGAAAGAAAAGTCCTTTCCCGTTGTCTGGACAGAAACGTAAAATGTTCGGTAGAAAGTTATTTTATGTAAAGTCCAGTTTGAATGAAAGTTAATGTGCATAGTGTTAATGTATGTTTCCAATTGGAGTTTTTTAGTGTGGTGTGTGCATGCTGGTGAGAAATAAAAAATTGCGCCACTAATTGCTACCCGCAATTAGTGCGCGTGTGTATGTGTGAGTTAGGGAAACATGTCTGCTCTTGCCCGGGACAAAATCCTAACTAGCGTACCACGTGACGTTCCCCGCTTTTATTGGCATGCGTTTACGCGGGAACTAAAGTTGTCACGTGAACGCTGAATGACCATGTGTGTGTGTGTGTGGGTGTGAATGTATCAAACCCTACACACGTACATACCTACGTACATATCGCCATGCACACACGTTCGTACACATATACCCACACACTCTTACGTGAGGACCGCACGTGAAACTTTCTTTTTTCCCGCGTTTTATTAAGAAATATATAAACCTATTTCCACACGTGCTTACCCAGTTGGAGGTTGCTTTTCGAAGCATATAGTCCGAATGTCGTTCGTTCCTTCCAACTCACATACTGTGCTAATTGCTGAATGCAATTAGCTACATAAAAATGTTTCTCTCTATCTTATAAGTACATTTCAATATATGCATAATTATATTTACTACTATTCGGTACAAGCATATTATTTCCTTTTCAGGAACTCTTCTAGCATGAATATTGAGACAATATCTTTAATATCTAAGAAATAACTTTCTTCATGACATCTTGCATTCACGAATTAATCAATCTTGTAAACTTGCTTAATACAATGTTGTTATTTTTGTTACATTGTGCTTTGAGTTATTTTATTTATCAATGTAGTGGTTTTGGCAACCAATCTACTTTTCACTGTTAGAATTACTACCTCGACGGTCAGTCCACTACATATTGGTACACGATTTGTCCAGTCCACTACAGTTTTATTCGTAAATAAAAGAAAATTTAAGGATTAAATTAATTTCATCTTTGTAATTCACAACACATTAAAAAGAAAATTGCGAAAGTTTTTAAAAGCTAGAAACCTCATTAGAAAAACTTTAGAGAAATGTTTATATAAATTTATAAAAGAATATTTTTAGAGGCATAATTAAAAAGTAATTCTAATATAATCTAACAATTTTTTAGAATTGTTTTCTTTTAATATTCATAAAAAATTTTTATTTATTATTTTGGTTTAAAAATGTATAAAAATTCTCTCTTTTGTTGTACTTAGCTTCGTCACTCATAATCATTTTCTTAAATTAATAAATTAAATCATATTACTTAAAAATATCAGAACACTTCATTTTTCTTAGAACTGTAAGAAAAATTATTCATATTGTAAATTTTTGCTGAGTGATTTTTTCTTAGATTTTCACAAGAATTTAAAATAGGTTTGGTTTTTAATTTTTTTTTTTTTTTTTTTTTAGATATGTGAATTACATTTTTGACTGGAGGGCATAGAGGATCATCAGCGTTTGACGAAATAACAGGTGTCAAAATTGCAGTTAGACTTCAAAAAACATATCTTCAGGATGATGCTATTCCTAGAATTCTCCCAAATTGTCCCTCATATTTTCATTGATCACCTCTAGAGAGTTGCCAGATTCAAGGAGAATTCGACTGGAGAATTCTGCCCTTAAAATGCTTTAAATATTAAATATTACTGATTACTTAGCATATAAAAAGTAAAAGAAATTCCATAATATGTAGAAGGCAAATTAAATTTTCTTGATAGGAATTACTGGAGTGTTGTTAGGAAGCAAGAAACACTTATATGCATCATCATCAAATCCCCATATCCAATAATTAATCTTCCTTTTGTAATTGAATCCAATTTTTACTGTACATGTGTTATGTAGAAATGTGGAAATGAATACAATAGGGGACTATAAGCTTTCTAAAAATGTAACTGATCAAAATACTCTTGAAATTCTGTTAGAAAACATGAAAAAAATTGATGCAGAACAACAGCAAACCAAACCTCCAAATATTAAAATTGGCAATGTCATTGCTACTAGTGGTGCATGAAGAATCAAACAAATATTTTAGTTCAATCAAATTTATGAGCAGCTAAATTTAATGACACTGAATAAGCTTGATTATTCAACAGAGATGATGATATTTTCTTAATTATTTTATAACTGCTCCTCTAAAGGATGTAGATAATTAAGAGACAGCAAAAATATAATTTTATCAAGCTATTCAACCATTAAAAGACTAATCTGATGAAAATATCTGAATCCTTTGATTGAGCAAGATGAAAACAATTTTCTTGTGTATATTAAAAATAAATTTAAGTTACTAATGCAGAAGGACACCACAGTATCTTTACTCGTTGATGAAATTCATCTAAACCCTTATTTTGACTATAAAGTTGGTGATATTGTTGGCTTATCTGACAACAGCAATGAAGTTGCAACAAGTGCTTTATGGTTAGCAGTGTATTCTCACAATTAGGATGTGGTTTCCGGCTTTCTCTTTTCCAATCTTCTCACTTTGTTTTTTTTTTTCAATTGGAGTAGATAGATCTATCTATCGCCCGGTTCACACTCCACCCACGTCTATTGAACAGGTTAAGAGGCTCATCCCTTGTTCCCTGTTTAGGATGTGGTTTCCGGCTTTCTCTTTTCCAATCTTTTCACTATTACGTAGCCCCCTGCACATCAGTGGCGTTACCGCCTTGCTCGGGATGATACGATTAAAAAAAAAATAAGGATGTTGTGCATGTTATGCCAACTAAATGTCTTAAACATGAGAATTTATTTAAATGTATAATAATTAGTTTAGAGGAGATAGGCTTTCAAGTATTATCAATCATAACAAATAATAATGCTACAAATAAAAAAGCTATATCTTTCTTTTGCAGTCCCCCCAAAGTTTTCCATTGTATATCTACACTCGGTTATGAAGTCTCAACCTTTTTTTTTCCTATTCGACTCAGTCCATATATAAAAATGCATAAGAAAAATTGGCTTAGTTAAAAAGATGCAACTAAATGCATGTAGTTCCCAAAATTTTGTCACAGTGGAAATCATGAATCCAAAGTGCCCAATTTTATACCTTACAGAAGCTTCATGCCCTCGAATCTCAGTCAATTTTAAAATATTGTTATAAATTGACCTCAAAGGCACTATCTCCTACTGATCTTGAAAGGCAAAATGTTAATTTAGTTCTGCAAATTTTCTAATGAGTACAATATTCAGGGATTACTGACCTTAGGAAAACAGATGTTTGCCTAATTTTGCAGAAGTTGAAGAATATATAAACTTATTTTATATTTAGTGGACAATAATGAATGTAAAAACATATAAAGGTTGTCGGCTTAGAAATAAATACTGTAATCCACTTAGAGTAAATGAAGAAAATTTTAAATTTCTCTCTGTATTTTGTAACTGGTTAGAATCTTTGAATAACATTTGTGGAAAAAATGGCAAATTAACAAAAGAAACTTTCACTACTTTGCATCATACAACCTATGCATTTGTAGAACTGACCAAGTATTGCAAAGAAGAACTGAAAATGCTGTACATATTCCCTCGCAAATTTCAAACTGATCATCTTGTAGCAAGTGTTTGAGTGTGAAAAAAAATTGGAATGATATCAGTTTTAAAACTGAGCTTACCATTTAATCAGCAATGCATTAAAATTGATTTAAAGAATTTACAAGAACCAAAATGGGATGAAGTGACAGAGGAGCAAAAGTTAGATGTGTATAAATTTAGAATTGATGTTAAAGAGGATGATGTTAATAAATGTAGAGAAGTTCTTTCTGTAATACTATACTTAGCAGGTTATTGCTGTCATGTAGTTTTTAAAAAAATTAAATGCAATAGTTGCAAACATCTAATATCTGGAAGAGATACTGTGAAAGGAATACCTAAAATAAACAGCTATTTTCAAAGGAATAATAGAGGTTCTCTCTTATATTTAAATGATACAACTACAAATTTTGTTCTGTATAATTATGCAGATAAAAGCTGATAAAACAGAGACGTCAAGACATTTTTCGCCATACACAATTTTGTCTTTTTTTTATTTTTAAACTGAAGAAGCCAAAGAGAACATATGCTTTCTCCAGCAAAACGCGTCGTTGATAAAAAAATTACACTTTTTCTTATCATCTTCACACACACACACACACACACACACACACACACACACACACACACACACATACAGAGAGAGAGAGAGAGAGAGAAACCGGGTGGCCATAAAGTCACTACGTAGTTACTTGTAATAAAAAAGCAAAAAAATTACCACAGATTCCGTTTTAGCAAAGAAGCCGAGAAATTTTGACTGTCCTCAAGTAATTTATTAGAGGTGCATTTTCAGACTTTAGACGTTAGAATCATTTCTGTCGTGGTATTTGTCGAAGCGTTGTCTTACGTTGTAGGGAATGGCTTCAAACAGGTGACGTGCAGTTCGAATAGTATCGGTAATTAATTTACTATTGTTTATCATGGCATTTTATTGCTATTAACCACAACCATTTTAATAATAAATTTCTGGACTGTTGATTAATTGCCTCCTTTTAATTGTTATTGCAAGTAAATTTATAGTGACTTTATTGCCACCCTGTATATATTTGTGTGTGTATATAACTTACTGTATGATATATGTGTAGGGTTTGATACATTCACACCCACACACACATGGTCATTCAACGTTCACGTGATAACCCTATTTTTTTTCCGCGCTAACGGCATGCCGATATAAGCCAGGAGAGTCACGTGTTCCAGCAGTTAGGGTTCCGTCCCGGGCAAGAGCAGACATGTTTATTACCTAACTCACACATACACACGCGCACTAATTGCGGGTAGCAAATTTTTATTTCTCACCAGCATGCACACACAACGCTAAAAAACTCCAATTGGAAACAGACATCAACAGTATGTACATTAACTTTATTCAAACTGAACTTGATTCAATTTAATCTTCTATCGAACATTTACGTTTCTCTCCAGACAAAGGGAAAGAACTTTTCTTTCCTTATTTGATTTGCATGCTTTCAGCTCTATGTAACCAGAACAACTATATCGTTGTTCTGGTTACTTTCGCCTTTTCGTGTTTCCTTATTTCCTGTGTTATTTCATGATCCAAGTTACGCTGAGTCGACTCGTAAATATAAATTAGTAATGGATGCTTCGTCCTCTACATGTGTATATTTTTGTCTTGTATGTAAATGTTTTCACAAACAATTCATTATTAAATATATATATATATATATATATCCCTCCTCTCATGATCAGGTAGGGGTTATTTATTTTCTTATGTCTTGATGTAAGCTACTCAATAGTAGATACATCAATATATTGCCGTTATTTTAGACGACATATCGACATAAATATTTTGCCTGTAGGTATTGAGGAATAGTAAAAATAAAAGGATCATTTCTTTACTCTTTGCGCAAAGAACTATTTAGCATTTTCATGAGAAGGAAAGAAAGCTGAAAGAAAATATACTTGACATATTCAACGTGTTATTTTCCCCATTCTGATGATAGAAACAATAGAATAATCTTAAAGAAATAGAATAATCGTAAAGAACTATTTACCATTTTCAAGAGAAGGAAAGAAAGCTGAAAGAAAATATACATGACATATTCAACGTGTTATTTTCCCCATTCTGATGATAGAAACAATAGAATAATCTTAAAGAAATAGAATAATCGTAAAGAACTATTTACCATTTTCATGAGAAGGAAAGAAAGCTGAAAGAAAATATACTTGACATATTCAACGTGTTATTTTCCCAATTCTGATGATAGAAACAATAGAATAATCTATTAGTTGTAATGCACAAGTAGGAGGTAAAATAATTATTGTCTTTTACTCTTTGGTGCCGTTTAAATAAATATTTCCTGAAAATCATTGATTCATAGAAACGAATTTCCAAAGTTAAAAGACTTAAAATGCTAATAATTTATATTAACGTTTTATTTAAATCTAAATTAAGTTTTTTTTATGTAAAAAAAATACCCTGACTTATAAGGGATCAAAGGATTTACTCTTAAAAACAAATTAGACAATTTATATTTTTATAATAAAATAAGAGTTTTGATATTTACAAATTTATCTCGCCACATATTTTCATATTAACTCATAAATTTTGTTGTTGGGCACATCAACGTGGCGAAATAAAGCTTGTCTTGCTAGTTCGATTATGACTAAATAGTGGAGTCAATCCTCACTTGGTGCTTCATACTTTCGGCCTTGTGCCACATCTAAGCTACGCTTAGAAAATCACTGTAAGTTTAAAAAATCAATAAAAACACTTAAAAAGCATTAAAACATTAATTGAAACATGAAAAATTCATACCAAATCATAAATTTTGTTATTAAAAAAATTACTTCATGTCACAATTTTATAAGAAATCATCAATTTTAGAATGAAAAAAAGTCAAAAACTTATCTGCCTTACAAAAACTTACCTGCCTTACTAAAACAAGTGTTTGATATTTAAAAATTGATATCGCCTTATTCATACTAAATCATTAGACCTTAAAAAAATAAAAACTTACCCGCCTCATATTTTTAATTAAAATGTGTTTTTGCGTTTAAAAATTACCCCGAATTTTTAGACTAAAACACAAACTTCGATAAAACAGGCAACTTCTTTTGATCGTTGCACTATTCTTTCTCGAGAAATAGAATCTCTAAACCACTCATTTAATGTCACTTGAATCTGACGCAAATTAGTCGTGCATTTAAGGCTCAAGAAGCCATTGATTTGGTTTAAAAATAGAAACATTTAGAGAGTATTTAAGTCTTCAGAATTCGATCAAATATTATTGCTTTTGAGGCAACGCAAGCGAATAATTATCAATGCACATAAATATATTAGAAACAGTTAAAAACAAATGTGTGAACAAAGTTTAAGTGAAAATAAGATTTTGGCGTCAATGAAATAATCTTTCAGGTAATGAAAATACTTACAGGCATATTTGATTTCTTCTCTACTGCCACAGTTGACGGTTTCAAAACTTTCGCATTTGCCTGTGATTTCCGAAAATAGTTTAGGATAAGGACATTCATCTACATAAGGACCCAAGTAACCAGGTTGTGAAAATCCTCGTGGCAATGAGCAATTGTAGAACTGGGCACAGCTGTCAGATTTTGAGAATATGCTATGTACAGAACCGGCATCACATATGTCGACAGGATTCGGCGTCACTTTTGAGTGAATAAAAAAGAGATTTGCATAAAGATTTAAAATTTGTAAATTTCAACTTAGATTAGTTCGTGCACACACACACACACACACACACACACACACACACACACACACACACACACACACACACACACACACACAAAACATTAATTTTATTTTCTACTTTTAAGGTGATTGGTTGATTTTGTTTAGTGCACATCAACACCCCTATGGGTTTTTGGATGCTGAAATCTAAATAATTTGAAGACAATTTTATGGCTTCAACAAAATATATTTGGAATGCCCTCGTGTGCAAATAAAATGTATTGTTGGTCATTTTGCTATAAAATATATCATTGGTAATTCTACTGTGACTTGTTTTGCTAGTCATGTAGTGTCGGTCATAAAAAATGTATTGCTGGTATTTTTACTACTAAAATGTATTTTTATTCTCTCATAATGTTTCTGTTTGGGCGGCACACGATTTATTTATTTAAATATATCTGTAAAAAGACAATATGAATAAAGACAATCAGAAAGTTTTAATAATTAATAATTCCATTACTATAGTAAGTCAATATATGTAAACATTTTTTTTTAAATCCACATTTAATCTTTTCGTTTAATCAAAAATGAAGGAAAAACTTGAAGCAGCTGAAATGTGGTTCCACAAAAGGATGCTGCCGATATCATGGATCGAGCATGTGAGCAATGATGAGGTTTTAGAAAGGATGGAAACGAAAAGGAAATTAATACTAAGCATCAGGAAAAGACAGCTGAAGTTCTTAGGACAAGTGATATGGAAGGAAGGCTTGGAGAATCTAATACTCATATGTCAGATAGAGGGGAAAGAGAGACAGGGGAAAGCAGCGGATAATATATTTGAAGGGCCTGAGCAGGTAGATGGCAGAGTGAGGTTTCAGTGGTGTAACAGGAGAAAGCGTGCTAAGAGTTACCAGGGATAGGGAGACGTGGAGGGCCATGACCGCCTACGTTCTGAAGGCACATAGAAGAAGAAGAATTTTTCTTTTATTGTGCTTTAAATGACATCATTTAGCATCATTCATAGTTTACCTTGATTTTCACACTTAACCTTCACCAGCTTATTTATTAGGTGAGCGTGTGAAAATGTGAAAATAGTCTATGATATCAAAATACTTCATATTTATGTGAATGTTTCAAAATGTTTTATGTTTTTACCTATTTACTTCATAGATATATTTTATAAAAATTTGTTAATAACAAAAAGGTTGACAGACGATGTTCTGGTTTTAATTTGACATGTACAAGTGCGATGGATAAATTGTCATCTAAATTACTCGAATTACAGACGACTCGGGATCTCCTGTAACTCTTCTTGACGGTCACATTTTTTAAGTTGGTGAATACTGCCATAATTCTTGCCTTCAATTCCTCTTTGGTGTTACAAGAAGTTTTGTTGGCCTCTCGCTCAACTGTGTGCCACATTTAATCATCAATTGAGGCTCTGAAGAATTAGACGGCCAGATGTAAGGTTTGATGTGGTAGGAGAAATTGTCTGACAGCCATGACTGGGTTCGTCTAACTGTGTGATATGGTGCAGAGTCCTGGTGCTAGACATAGGGTTTTTCAGCAGTCACCCTCTTGATCCAGAGCAGCAAGCTTCATCAAGGTATTTAGCATTTCGTTGAATCTGACACCCTCACCAACAAATTCGGGTGTTCTTTTCTTATCAAAACGATCTGAGGGAGTTTTCTGAATTTTTGCATCTTCGTAATCCCCACTGAACTCATCCAACTCATTGTTAACCTTCTGCACTGTCCTCAGATTGACACTCAAACACGCTGAAACGTTCGTATTGGATCTTCCGGCACGAATGCCAAACAGTACAACATATCGTCTCCAAATTTCTGACGGAGTTAATTGCCTCATGTTGCTCTTTTTCTCACAGACGTGCCCAACTGACCCTACTATACTGTGCAGTCGATAAAAACAAAAACAAACAACGCGCATGCGCGAAATTAAAAATATATAGTGGCGAAAATTTACCCATGGCATTTTTTTTTTTTTAGATTGTAATAATGTTTTTGTTTTTTTAATCGCTACCACCCCAAGTAAGGCAGTAAAACCACTAAGTCACGGCGCGTAGAAGATTTAGGAACTTAAACATTAATAATAAGCAGGAAAGAGGAAAGAGTAATCAGGAGGACAGTAGATAGTGATTGATATTGCATTTAAATTTTTGTAGATGGCTGAAAAGCATGGAACCGGAAGGGAGTTCCACGGGTGTTTTTACGAATGCAGATAGCCACACACACATACCTACACACATATGATAAGATTGGTCTCCGCTTGGCAACGGAGGATAGACATGTGGTCATGAAGCAGCAGGAGCTAAAATTCGCGCCAAATACAAGTCACGAGGAAGTCAGCGAATGGGAATTAGTTGCGGGCGAGACTTTGAATGGACAAGTCACGATATGCTGAGCTCTGAATGGAAAGAGGAAGCGCATTGATATAATGACGTAAATCGACTAATTCATCTCAGCAACTCCGGATAAGAATTATAAGTGTATATATTTTATTCGTTAAAATAATACGAAGACTAGGCCGAATTGTTCATCAAGAAAGAAAGAAAGATATTAATACTGAGTAAAATAAAAAATAAAAACGAGTGCAGATATTAACCATAATCCGGAAAGGATTAAATAAGTGAATGTGTGACAGGCAATTCCAAGAAGGTGATATTTATTGCAGCTGGGCAGTGTTTGAATCCGAGTTTGTGCAAAGAAGAAGAAAGAAAGTAAAGAGAAAAGAAAAGAAAGAGAGAAAAGAAAGAGAGAAAAGAAAAGACAGTAAAACAAAAAGAGAGAACTGAACATACAGATAAGTTATTATATTCTTGGACCCGTGTTAGAAATACATATACATACATCCACGGATATTATGTTATCGCAAACACCATGTCACATGTTAAAATAATATAATATATAATCCTCTCCCATCTTTGACTGTGTGTTTATCTTCGGCATTCGTATTCATTCATATTCGTTCGTATTCGTCGGAATTTGTTATTTCGACTAAATTGGTATCCCAACATATGTTTTGAGATTCAGGTCATTGGACATTTTTACACAGACTTACATTTTTTATTTTAATAGTTTGTCCATTTATTTAAATTTTTTATACCAAAAATTATTTAGCCTTGTTGTTCACCCTTGAATTGTCGATCAGTGCATGTGCTGATAAAGAAACGCACCTGGGAAGATTACGTTTCGATCATATCGATCGAACTGTAATCTTATTTTTATTTTGTTTATTATTGTCCATTTGTCATGATTTAGGAGATATAACTCGTATCTGTCCATAGATGTGGAGAATGTAGATATCCCTGAATCGGCGTGTAATTACATTAGTGATTATTGTCGAGGAAGGTATATGACAGCGTAAAATGATTATTTTGAAGATAATAATGATTTGCCGATAGAAATTCTGCTAATTAATCCATAGCTGTAGGGAGGAGAGGCGGATCAAAAAATGCTTTGTATACTTTTTCGAGGTGTAATTGTGCATAAGTAAATATAACGAACCCGACTGGAATTGGAACTCAGCTCTCTAATTAACAATTCTGAGCGATTATCCATTACACCGCATGCACAGCCAAGCCTACAGCACCTAGTATTTCAGAAGGGTTAACCAACTAGGTAATCCCCAGGCTCGATTTTGCTTAACTTCGGCGTTCGTATGGGAAACAGTGGTTCGATGGGATATGTCTGTAAGCCAAGAAATTATTGAAATGTATAGATGTACAGAGGTATAGATGACGTAATAGGTAAAGAGAACGTATAGCCGTAGCAGTTAAAGGGAAAAAGGCAACATTTAACACCGTTCGATTACGGAATCATTATTGAATACAGAAAGAAAAAAACTACTCTATATTTCGGGTACATTAGGGTTGGAGGGTTCTCGTTCGTAAGGGTTTACCAGTAATTCATCAAACAGAAATCATTAGCATGTGAATACAGTGAAAAAATTTGAAATAGCTCAAAGAAATCAGGAAAAGTTGAAGAGGGAGGCTAAAAATGAAGTGAACCTGATACTGTCTAGAAATGTGGGTGAGAGGAAACGTTTGACATGGGATAATTGTGAGTGAATTTACTCGACTGAGGAGTTACAAAACAAGCAAAATACAAAGAGGATGGATTACGTCACAGACAGTATAACAACATACCATGAATGTAGCAAAATTTTCCCAAGGTTCTGAAGGTTTGAAAGGTCATCTTGGAATACGAGGTGACCAACAAGGTGTTTCTCTTGCAGGAGAATCATGTACATAACATCTGAGTCAAAGAATGTCGGTCTCTTGTCGGGATGAGTAGCCACATTCGTGGTGCTTACCAATAATATCGATTCTGAAATGTCTCAATTAATGTCTTTACACGAGAACATGTATATATGTACATATCCATGCATGCATGTCTGTATGCATACAAGTTTCATTATAAATGACTGACAAGGTTTTATCATTAAGATTTTTTTATATAATTTTTCATGTGTTCTTATGGTTCACATGAAAAACTATAAAAAAGATTTAAAACCTTGTCTGTCATGAAAGAGAGATTGTTGCCTAAATATACAATATACGTATACATATATGTGCATAAATGTAGCACGCATAAATGCATGTATGTATGCAATGTCAATCGCTGTCTGCTGTCCTCCTGATTGCTCTTTTCTCTTATCATTCGTTATTAATGCTCATGTTCTTAATTCTTATTTGATTTCTTTTCTACTGCCACAGGTGACGGTTTCAAAACCTTCGCATTTGCCCGTGTTTTCCGAAAATAGTTTAGGATTAGGACATTCATCTACATAAGGACCCAAGTAACCAGGTTGTGGACTTCCTCGTGGCAATGAGCAATTGTAGAACTGGGCACAGTTGTCAGATTTTGATAATACACAATGTACAGAACCGGCATCACATTGGTCGACAGGAGTCGGCGTCGCTTTTAAGAGAATAAAAAGAGATTTGCATAATGGTTTAAAATTTGTACGTTTCAACTTAGATTAATTCTTACACAGAGAGAAAGAGAGAGGAAAATAATGTTTCTCATCTAACTAAGAACTTGATTTATCCTGTGTGACATATAATTGCTTTTTGTTTTTTGTTTTTCAAAAATGCTACAATCGGTTGTGCATTGAGGCGCAGTGGATATCGGCTCGGAACGGGAAATTGGAGAGCCGATTTCGAATTCCAGTTGAATTCGTTGCATTCACATACGTTCAAATACTCTTGGGAAAGGTATTAAACCGGCGCTTCTTCCTCAAGCGATGGGTTAAATAGCTGGACAGATTGGGTTCTCTAGCCTTGTTTGGCAACCAGTCTACCACAGAAAGTAATGTGGTGAAAACATTCTGCTCAGTCAGTCATGTCTCTTGCTAGACGAGATTGTGTATCATTTAATTGACTGTCTATCAGAGTTCGATCAAATCAACTTACCTCGGCTGTGAAGGCATCAGTTTAAACTGACGTAGAAGAAAAGAAAGGTAAATGACGATTTGATGGCGTCTAAAGAAACGACAATCACAGAAGCTTTTTCCTTGATATGAAAAATAGACATATTTTCAGCATATCTCAGAAATGGTTAATTTAACTTTTTACCTTTTGGGCGATTGGTTGATTTTGTTTAGTGCACATCAACACCGCTATGGGTTATTGGATGCTGAAATCTAAATAATTTGAAGACAATTTTATGGCTTCGACAAAATATATTTTGAACGCCCTCGTGTGCAGATGTATTGTTGGTCATTTTGCTATAAAATATATCATTGGTAATTCTACTGTGACTTGCTTTGCTGGTCATGTAGTGTCGGTCATAAAAAATGTATTGCTGACAATTTTACTGCTAAAATGTATTTGTATTCTCTCATAGTGTTTCTGTTTGGGGGGCACACGTTTTAGCCATAGCTGAGACCTTAACAGCTGCTACTCTTCCGGGTCGGGTTGGACCTAGGGACAAGTGCAATCAGGAGGTGGGTTCCACGCTCCTCAAAACCTATAAAATCCTAATCAGGGGCCTTACTTTCGGGTGTATTTTATTGTCTATATCCAGGACATATTTTCTACCATTCTGCTAACCAAAAAAATCATATACTGTATCGGCAGCAGACTGTTCGCATGATGCTTGCCGGCGAAGCAACTTATTGTCCTGTTTGATTTGTGGAGGTTAGTATCCAATTTAGACACAGTTATATTAACCAGTACCAACCAATATCAACCAATATCAATCATTTATGTGACGTCAAAGAAGAAGGACATCAAGGGACTACTGCGAAATAAACACATTTAAGAAATACTGTCATTAAAATCGATTGCAATAGAAATGAACCGATCTGATCGTTAACATGCACTTCTATATTAGTGCTGTAAATGTAATCTAACTTTTATTGAAGACGACAACAATATTCATATTGTCTTTTTACACATATATTTTATTTATATCAGAATTTACACACACGCACACACATAAAAAATATACACGCACACACATATATTTCTAATTAAAGATTTTTAATTAGAAATGTTTATTACTATAATAACGTTTGAAATAATATGTACATATTTATGTCTTTGTGTGTGTGTTTGCATATTGTGTGTGTGTGTTTGTAAAGCTATGATATAAATAAAATATATCTGTAAGAAAACAATATGAATAAAGGCAATAAGAATGTTTTAATAAATAATAATTACGTTACTATAAAACAGTAAGTAAATCAATATATATAAACAGCCTTTTCAAAAATCCACATATATTCTTTTGTTTTTATCAAAGATGAAGGAAAAACTTGAAGCAGTTGAAATGTGGTTTTACAGAAGGATGCTGGGGATATCATGGATCGAGCAGGTGAGCAATGGTGAGGTTTTAGAAAGGATGGAAACGAAAAGTAAATTAATACTGAGCATCAGGAAATAACAGCTGAAGTTTATAGGACAGGTGATGAGGAAGGAAGTCTTGGAGAATCTGATACTCACAGGTCAAATAGAGGAAGAGAGAGAGAGAGACAGCTGAAGACAGCAGATATTTAAAACAAGCATAAAATGATTATTTTCGAGATAATAATAATGATTTACTGATAGAAATTCTACTAATTAATCCATAGCTGTAGGGAGAAGGGGGCACATCAAAAAATACCTTGTATACCTTTTTGTAAGTGAAACTGTTTAGTAAATATAACGAACCCGAATGAAACTGGATCTCAGCCCTCTAATTAACAATTCTGAGCTATTATCCATTACACCTACAGCACCTGGTATTTCCGAAAGGGTTACCCAACTACGTAATCACCAGTCTCGAATTTGCATAAATTCGGTGGTCCTATGGGAACTACTGGTTCAATGTGTTATGTCAGTAAGCCAAGGAATTATTGAAATGTATATATCACGTAATAGATAAAAAGAATGTATCGCCGTCACCTGGGAATGGGAATTGTGAGTGAATCTGCTCGACTGAGGAGTTACAAAACAAGCAAAATACAGAGAGGTGAGATGGATTACGCCACAGACAGTATAACAACATACCATGAATGTAGCAAAATTTTCCCATAAACTCAAGCTTTAAAACGTCATCTGCAAATATGTGGTGACCAACTCTTGCAGGAGAATCATGTACATAACATCTGAGTCAAAGAATGTCGGTCTCTTGTCGGACTGAGTAGCAACATTAGTGGCGCTCACCAATAATATCGATTCTGAAATGTTTCAAGCAATGGCTTTACACGAGAACATGTACATACACTCCTGATCAAAAATTTAAGACCATTTAAAAATCTTTAAAAGGATTTTTTTTTTTACAGATAGATTTTAAACTCCAGCTACTTAAGGTTACCAATGCTACAATCTAAAAGGTCATGGAAACAAAAAGCTACATTCCAAACATTTTATTTAGAAATTTACATTTTTATAAAATGAGGCAATTTACGCATGATCAAAATTATAAGACCAGGGGTATAAATTGTTAGATCTATGGTAATTCCAATGATTTTAGTTCAGTTAGTGATTAGCAATCACTGCGTAAAGGTGTTACCATGCCTAAAGCAAGCAAACTTACCAAAGTTGAGCGTTCTCGAATTCTAGAATTCTATAAGCAGGGTTTGTCACAGCGGGCGATCGCAGCTAAGATAAATCGCAGTAAAACTGTGATCTGCAACTTTCTAAAGAACAGTGAGAATTATGGAAAAGCAAAATCCTCTGGTAGGCCCCCACAAAATTTCTCCTGCATTGAGTAAGAGAATAAGATGGGTTGTTATGAAATAGGGGGGGACTTTCTTCTAGTCAAATTAAGGCAGTCACAGATGCTGATTGCAGTCCCGTAACCATCAGACGACACTTACGACAAAAAGGCATGGTAAATAAAAAGCGTAAACAAATTCATCGGCTGCTTCCACGTCACAAGGTGGACCGCTTAAAGTTTGGTTGTGAATACCAAACATGGGACGTTGAGAAGTGGAAGAAAGTCCTGTTTTCTGATGAGAAAAAATTAAATCTAGATGGTCCTGATGGCTTCCAACGATATTGGCATCACAAAAACATGCCCCCTGAAATTTCCTCCACACATCATAGTGGTGGAGGGTCCCTAATGGTATAGGGTGCCTTTTCTTACAGAGGGACGATGGAGCTCCAGGTGGTGCAGGGTTGTCAAACAGCGGCTGGTTATGTTAGCATGCTACAAAAAGCATCATTGATGATGTAGGGCCATCATTTGTGTGTGGATGGATGGTTATTCCAACAGAATAATGCTGCAATCCACGCTGCAAGACGAACCTTGACCTTTCTACAAGAAAATGGGGTCCATCTCTTGGGACATCCTGCATGCTCACCAGACTTGAACCCAATTGAGAATGTTCGAGAATGGATGACAAGAGATGTTTATCGAAATGGCAAACAATATTCAACAAAAAATTAACTTCGTGAAGCCATCTTCAGAAGCTGGAGCAACATCCACCGCACCTTAATGGAAACGCTTACTTCTAGCATGCCTGACAGAAATTTTGAAGTCATCAAAAGCAGTGGAGGTAGAACTCATTATTAAATTTGTTTATTGAATGTTTTCATACACTTTTCATACACTTTTTGTACAATTTCGTTGAATTTTTGTCTCTGGTCTTATAATTTTGATCATGTGTAAATCGCCTCATTTTATAAAAATGTAAATTTCTAAATAAAATGTTTGGAACATAATAGCTTTTTGTTTCCATAACCTGTAGTATTGATAACCTTAAGTGGGAGGAGTTTAAAATCTATCCGTAAAACAAATATTTCTTTTTAAAGATTTTTAAGTAGTCTTAAAATTTTGATCAGGAGTGTATGTACATATCCATTCATGCATGTCTGTATGCATATATGTATACAGGTTTCATTAAAAATGACTGACAAGGTTTTATCATTAAGATTTTTTATATCATTTTTCATGTGTTCTTATGGTTCACATGAAAAATTATAAAAAACGATATAATACCTTGTCTATCATTTTTAATGAAACCCGCATGAAAGAGAGATTGTTGCCTAAATACACAATATATGTATGCATATATGTGTATAAATGTATGCACGCATAAATGCATGTATATATGCAACATCAATCGCTGTCTGCTGTCCTCCTGATTGCTCTTTTCATTCGTTATTAATGTTTATGTTCTTAATTCTTTCACACCCAGTAACCCCTTGTGTCTTAGTGGCTTTACTGCCTTGCTTGGGGTAAAACCGATTAAAAGACAAAGACTGTCAAAACATTACAACACCGTTTTATAATACGATCTCATCTCACAGACTGGCAGAGTTTTCATAATGTTTCAAAGGCCACTAGCATATTTTTGTCAAATCATTATTTCAGGTCATTTGTCAAGGAGGGAGACTAATGAGGGAGTCCCTACAAATACGACTTGTCTCCGCCCCACTGTGAAAACATATCTACTAATTTTAATATGCAAATTCTTATTCGACCCTACCCGGACTTAAAAGTCACTCCCTGCTCAAAACAATATCGCGTACACGATCGATATTAATTACACATTTTCTTTTTCTTTTTTGTTGTTGTTGTTGTTGATAGGAGAAAGATACAATAGATATCTATATGTATAAAAGGCAAAATATTTGTGTATGTGTGTGTGTGTGTCTGTCTGTATGTATGTTCTTTATACAAATTCACAATTTTTATCCGATTCTCATCAAACTTCAGACAGATATTCTTTAGGCTTCCGCTCAGGTCATGGGATACTTATTTTTTCGGATTCCCCCACCCGATAATGGAAATCGATACTGAAATGGTCTGATCAAGATCAGGATTTCAGCACTTTTATTGTGGCTCTTTCTGCAAAATTTGCTCTAACTTGATAAAAATATAGTTTTTAATCTAAAACATTAAGAAGACTCATTTTCAGACGACTCATTTTCCCCGATATCGGATATCAATACCCCCGATATTCTATCGAATCTGATCAAAAACCGATATTCAGCCATCAATATGGCTCATTTTCTCCAATTTTACTCCCGACGGGTACGATAAGTTTTCATGGACTTAGGTTAGTTTATCCTTGGATGACTTATTTGACTCCGATATTGGAAATCGATATCCTATCGGGACTGATCAAAATCAGGTTTTCGGTCTTTTATTTTGGTTTTTGCTTCGGGTTTTGCTCTAAGTAGGTATAATTGTAGTTTTTAGTCTCAGCCATGATACCATTTACTCAGAGGACTTATTTAGCCTTCAAAATTCAGTTTGCGGCGGAAAACTTATTTGACATCGATACCGGAAATCAAAATTTGAGTTACATCCATTCACTGTAGTAAGTTCTACGGCTTCTAGATCAATATTTGAACAACTTACGTTTTGCATGCCAACGTCCAAAGAGTCTGAGCTCCAGGACCATGGATTAGTTTTAAAGCTTTCATTACACCCGAGCAACGCCGGGCTATATTGCTAGTATTAATAAAAAATGGATGTCTTTGAAAGCCAGGGTTTTCAAAACAATGTTCGGTGAGCGAAATATTTCGTGAGTCCAGTGCAAAATGAAGAATTAGAAGGCGTGATATATATATATACTAAAACGATAATATTTTTCAGAAAATCATTTCCAATAAATAGCATATAAATTAAGAACAACCTTGGATATTTAAAGTGAATTTTTCAAGTCGAGATTATTACATGACGTGGTTTTCATAAGTTTATTAACTTATGAAAACCACGTCATGTAATTAATGGAACTTTAAACTTTCCTTGTTAAATTAATATTAAAATGTAAGCTAAATTGTTAAATTTGTTATAAACATCTTTGAAACTGGCTGCGTGCCAGCAGTGGTACCCGCAGAAATGCAATGAGCTGCGATGCATCACCATTTTGAAATTAATTTTGATCAACATTTCAATGTAACACGTCATAAAATGAATTGACAACGCCTTTTTTAATTTCTTCATTCTTTACTTCATAATGGTTCCTTTTTTATTAATTCATTTTTTACGTCTTATCAACCCTTTGCAGGTTACTTAAAGCCAGAAAATATGTTTAGATCGTAAGAATTATTTTGGAGATAATAATAAGTTTAGTGATACAATTCTTAGTAATTAAGCAATATTTGGGAGAGAGGATGGGAATCTCAAGAGTATTCGCACGCAAAATAATATTACGAACCCAACGGTAATTGGAACTCAACCCTCAGAATAACAATTCCGAGCCATTATCGATTACAACACCCGCAAGCTATAAACAAGGCTAAATTGAGGTCAGAGTTACAAAAGCTGCATACCTGACGTGTTAACCAAAATTTATATATTTACACGACTAGCGTGAATTGAAGGTCAAATGAAAACATATTTTAGTTCATAATTGATAAAGGAGGTTAACAAATGTGAAACCGAAAAGACACCGGTGAAAATCATTCTTACCTGTTATGGGACAATCATCATAAATAGATCCTCTGTGCACACAAGTCCAACGTATTAAACTAAACACGGTTCCAGACCCACAATTAAACTTGAAAGGATGTCGAAAGAAACAAAAGAACCATTTCGAACAGTCTGTAGAATTTCGCCCCCTGTAGAAAAGAGTTTTGCAAACATATTTAGTTGTTGCAGAAACCTGAACAGCGAACAACAGAAATCCAATACCGAGGAGAATTGCAATCTTCATATCAGAATCTTGTGTAAAACTCTTCGTTTACTGCTGTCTGGCACACAGTCACCAAGAATACTCGACTGACCTTGGGGCAACCAAGAAGTACACTCGGAATTTTATGAAAATTTTCAGCCAATGAAATTGGTGGTTGTTTCATGTGTCGTCAGAACTATCATATTCCCTTCGTTTCTCACCTGGCGGCCTCCCATCAGCTTTCTTTAAAAAATATTAGTCAACCGGATCTTTTCACACAACCCTCCACATTTTAAATCAAGGAAGAGCAGCTTGCGATTGAGTTAACCCACTAATGCAAGTTGCTGCTGTGAACACGAAAATTGTATTTTTATACTTTTATAGTGATTTATTTTTGTTTTCACTATTTATCAATAGTTTGGACCCAAACAGTTGCCACCACTCCGGGTCAGGATTAACCTGGGAACTCCACAAATTAAGAGGTGGTTCCACGCTCCTTACAAACTCCGAACTTCCGATTAGATGCTTGCTGCCGAATGTAGTTTATCGTTGTATCCAGGATTGCTGATCTTAATTAATTGTAATTGTTAACATATTTTTTTCATTAGGAATTAAGATGGGCTGCAGTAAATATTCTGTTCCATACCACAAATTTACTTGCCAGTTGCCTGACCATACCCAATTTGTCAGATTCCCATTTGTTTGTTTAGCAGCATATTAACATCTCTATGGGTTATTTAAGGCCAATTTTTTAAGGAATTTTTTTCTCGAGGTAATAAAGGGTTAACCATCTAGGTACTCATCAGGTTCGATTTTGCTTAACTTCGCTGATCGTACAGGAACAGGTGATTCAATGTGTTATGGCCGTAAGACACGAAATTGTTGACATGGATGGATACATATGTATGACGTCATAGCTGAAAAGGTAGAATGTTGTATAACTCTGGTAGTCATGGGATAATAAGTGAATGCAACAAGTTAGTCCAGAAGGGATACAAAAATAGACATAACTGGGTAGGAAGGGTTATCCCCTGGGAACTGTACAGGAGTTCAAACCATACAGACCAATGATATATGCACAAACCAAAATATGCCATGGAGATTAAAACAACCAAATTATTTGTGACTACAAGGATTCAAGAGAATAACATTTTTTCAGATAATTGTGTATATAACGCACATTCATCGCAGTCAAATCTGACATAGTGACAAGTTTTAATAAAAGTGGAGCATAACATGGTATGTAGAGCCCAGTTAGAAATACTTTCATCGCGTATTTATGTCTCCGATGGAGGGTATTCCCAAATATCTAGATGTGATTCTTAAGTCGCTTTGGCTGCCTATACAATTCAAACTTACTCCAACTCATGAACTGATATACATCGTGCTTCTGTCCAAAGAGAGGCTTACGGCCACATCATGTTGAAACACAGTTACCCGAGATAAAAATAAATAAAATACCCGAAATACAGAGTGTTTTTCTTTCCATGTTTAATAAATTATTTGATGATCGAATCATGTCTTATCTCATGCTTGCCACTGCCACAGTACCGCTTCGCCTATTACGTGATACATACGCATCCATCCATTTCAACAATTTCCCGGTTAACGGACACATCAGACTGAATCATCGAAGTTAAGCAACATTAAGTCTGGTCAGTATCAAGACGCACAACCGCTTGGGAATACCAGGTGCTGTAAGGTTTGGATGCGCATGCGCTGTAATAGATAATAATTCGGAATTGTTAATCGGAGAACTGAGTTCCAGTTCCAGTTGGGTTCGTTATACATACCTTATCCTTAGGTTGAAAGCCTTTGTACATGAACAGCAGTTTCACTTTTACTCTTGTCCAGTTTAGGAAGGGCACCGAATGATATTGAGTCCAGCTGGTTCTTCTAAAGTTTCCTTTTCTGACATTTACCTTTATGTAATTGTGCTTGACTGAATCCAATGTTTTTAAATATTTGTAGGTCAAATTTCTTATCAGTATCCTGATGATTTCCAAGTTGTAGCATTTCATTCCATTTTATTGCTTCTCGTTTTCTTTTATGTTTTCTTGATAACAATTTGGACAATTTTTCTCATAAAATCTCCAATTCCATTTTATTTTCTCCAGCAAATTTAAATTTATCCCAAAAGATCGACGTAGTTGATTTTTTTTTTCAGCGAGTCTGTGGTGATGTGTTTCCCGGGTAGTCTAGAAGCAGTTTGAACGAAAAAGAGGGGAAGATAAACCTAGATTTCAACAGTTTAATGTTGTAGTAATGGGGGAAGCATCATCCTGGGAGTCGTTTCGACAAAGACTTTTTTTTAAACACGATGCTAAAAATTGTAATAAACCTAAACACATGAAAGTGAATTCATATATTATGTTTTTATAAGAATTGTCAACAAAAACAATAAACACTTTTTATCAATTAGATTGCAACTTCGGCCTTCAGGAGAAGGACAACTCTGAAATCAAAAACAGTACGTAACTGTGGCAAAGGACATACAATGGAGTCGCTAATGAAAGGATCGTGGAGTTCGCACTGACTGTATGATCCTGGCTGCAGTCGGCTTTGTTATTTTCATTATTATTATTATTATTTGATTTCTGGTGTATAATTATTTCTTTCTGGATCCTTACTAGTGACCTAAGATTAGATATGGCATCAGGTCATTTTCCACTGAGCATTTTTGAAAAAAGAAAAAAGCAAAGCCTAAGATTCCACTTAAATAAAACCTATTGTAAATTGTGTGTACGATTTTCTGTATATTTTTAGGCAACCAGGAATTTCTTTAATGAGTCTACTGAAAACTTCTTCTTCTTCTTCTTCTTCTTCTTCTTCTTCTTCTTGTGCCGTGTCCCTTCAGGACGTAGGCGATCATTGACTTCCACTTGGCTCTCTCTCTCTCTCTCTCTCTCTCTCTCTCTCTCTCTCTCTCTCTCTCTCTCTCTCTTGTTGCTCTCAATATTTTTCCTCTTGGTATCTTTCCCAAACTCCGCTTCGCCATCCATTTGCTCAGACCTATCAAGTAGGTCTCACGCTACTTTCCCCTGTCTCGCTTTCCTTCTATCCGTCCTGTGAGTATTAAATTCTCCAGCCCCCCTTTCTCATTATGTGTCCCAGAAACCTCAGCTGTATTTTTTAGGCTACAAGGAATCCCTTTAATGAGTCTACTGGAAAGTTCTTCTTCTTCTTCATCACGTACCGTGTCCCTTCAGGAGGTAAGCGATCATAGACTTCTACTTGGCTCTGTCTCTTGCCGCTCTCAATGTTCAGTTTTATTGAAGTTTATGCTTAGTCTTTTCTTCTCAGTTTCTTTTACTACCTTCTGTAGGAGGTCCTGTATTCTTCTTGCCGTGTCATCCGAATACAGATGATGAGTTTTGGTACGTGGCTCATTAACAAGATTATTCGGTGGAGTTCACATTCCTTTGCACCTGATAGTGCTATTAAAATTGATCTGTTTAGATTCTCCGGTATATTTCCGCTGTTGCAGATTCGTTTATTATTCTTGTAAGATCTTATTTCTTATTCTTGTAAGATTGCCCATGCAAAGCCTTCTAAGGACATCGACATTTCTATTAAAATCCTATCGGGTTCTCTGCTTTGTTTCTGTTCAATTTGGCCATTGCTGATTCCACTTCGGTTCTTAATATTTTTGGTCTATTTGTATTTTTGTATATTATTGGTTGTGCTCTTTGTCGCGGAAAAGATCACCACTATATCCAATTTCTAAAATATTCTTTCTTTTACTGTTATGAGTGTACCGTCATTTGCTTTTATGCATCCTGTTTCTGAGCAGGTCTTTTGTCCTGTTAGTTCGTTTATTTTTTATGCATATTATCATTATTTGTTGTGCTCAGTCTCTTTACTTCGGCACGTTTGTCGTTGAGTCATTTTTCTTTAGCCTGTCTGCATTTGTTCCTCATTTCCTTGTGTAGATTCTTGTATTTTGTTCCATATCTTGGCATCGTTTTTTGTCTCTTTTGCAACAGGTCAAGAATCTCTTCACTGATCGACTCGTTTTTCTTCCGATGTGCTTTATCCTTTGGGATGGTGTCGTTCGCTGATGTCACTAGAGCCACTATTTGGAGGTTCCAATATTGAGCTTCCGTTTCCAATTTGTCCTTCGTATTTCGTTTTCACACTGTACATATAAATTTCCTGCAGGTTCGAGTCAATCAAGTGTCTATTGTACTGCAGTCTTAGGGCTGTTTTAGATTTCTTTAGGTTTCTTTAGGTTTCTTTAGGTTTCTTCATATCTAGGCAGACATACTGGAAACAATTTGAATCAAATCGATGACTCAAACTACAACTGAAATTATCGATGTGCTCACGTGCCATATTTTTGAAATTTCGTTTTCAAGGTCATTATAGTTTGTTTTTTTCCCAAGATCTTTAAAGTTTCATTACAGTCAGCAGGGACTGGCATGTCAGTAAGAATGCATCTGTGGTCTCCGATCACGATGTTTGGACGATTAGCTTTGATATTTTTGTCTATGTGTACTGTAAAAACCCATAAAATTGTTACAGGTCCGATCTCTCTAACCGGGTCTGGGTGGTATTCATACCATCTTCTTTCCTTTCCGCAAAAGTTGTATATTTTCCAGTGCAGATATTGGCCCACAACATCATGCTGAGTTTTATATTCAGTGAATGCTAAAGCTGTACAGACTGATGCAAGATGATCAATTGTTTCTGGATATTTATCACAGAATCTGCATTTCTGGTTAACACAGTTATTATTATTATGACTTTATGTTCTTATGATCAAAATAAATAATCAGGAAAAAATGTAAAATTAAAGACAAGACGATAAAGAAAGATAAATAATAATAATAAATCGAACGTGTCTTACCAAGCGATCAAGAAAGATTTCATGGAGGACAAGATTCAATTTAACCTTTATACAGCTATTCTCCTGATTCCTTGTGTTGAACGATTAATATCTGCTCATATTGTATCGAATGCAAACAAACTTAACCGAAGACAACATTACGGAATTATACAGGAAATGGCATTAGGCGACATATTTTGAATTTTTATTTGTTTAACATTATTATTTTTTAATGGATACTCATATTAGAGTGGAAAGTCTGTTTATATATATATATGTACACGTGTGTGTGTGTGTGTGTGTGTGTGTGTGTGTGTGTGTGTGTGCAATTAAACAGTACATTATAATTTCCACTATCCTTGATCGTTTGAGAAATCGTTTGAAAAATATCCATCTTCTGACAGAAACCGAACCTGCATACTTCTAACACCTGTGAGATGGCGTCTTTAGATCAGATGTGTCTTACCAATCGACCCAAGAAAGAAATCGCAGACGTGACCTGATTGCTTATATAACAGTGTATTTTTGTCTATTTTCTCCAATTGCTGATTAGCTGCTTCTACTTTCTGTTTCTTTTTCGTATTAACTGTACGCCTCTTTATTACCATAAGTGGATGGCTATATTCAAAGTTATATTCCAATCCTAAACAACAAGAGATAAACTGCAAATCTTATTGAATAAACGGATAGGTGTATAAACCGAACGATTGGTCAAACAGTCTACTTCTATATTAGGATAAAATAAATCGTAAATAAGCATTCAGAGTTTTAAGCGGAGACGTAAGAAGTATAGAGTTGAAGTAGAATTTGGAAGGAACCGGAAACCCAATTCTAAACAGGAGGCAAGAGATAAACCTCTATTTCTGTTCAAAAGACCAAACCTATCTACTCCTATAATATGAGAGGGTGGCATGAAAATTAATCTAACTGCAGCACTGTTAAAGTGTACATTCTTTGTGCGTCGTGATCCTTTGTCACTTGGGCTATCGCGGCTCTCCACGGTTTCAGTTTCTTTGTCTCCTTATCATCCTTTCAATTCCCCGTTCTGCCACTCGTTGACGTGTTATGTAGGTTATTTGCAGTTACCCACCTGTCCATTTTGTGTTCAATATGATCAAATTCATCAAGCTTTCTTAGTTCCAGAAATTTCAATTGTCTCTTTCGGATTATAAGCACAAATATTCTTTTCCTTTACATATTACTTAAAATGTTCCCGTTGTTCACATGTTCTATCCATGATATTCTCAGCATCCATCTGTAGAACCAAATCTATGTTGCCTCAGTTCTCTTCTAAAATTCACTGTCATATAAGACACAGCAGTCTAGCACTCTTTTATTAAAAAAAAGTCACTTATCTATTTATACTTTACTTAGCTTCTGGAAGGCACTTTCCCTATCGTATCACATTTTCATCATCTGTTACAACGCCACCTAGGTAGTTAAATTCTGTCTGATCATGATTCTGACATCGTAAATTCGTACTCACAGCTTGAGATATCCTTCTTGTGTCAGTCAGTCAATTAAGTGCCATACGTGGTACACGGTTGGGTAATCACGTCTCTTTTGAGAGATGACTGACACGGCAGAAGATTTTCCCGCAGTAGGTTGCCATTTCGTTCTACGGTAGACTGGTTGCCAGCCAAGGCTATAGAACCCAATCTGTCCTGCTATTTAACTCATAAAATGGATTCATAACATTACGAAGGGTATTTGCTCGTAAGTAAATGCAACGAATTCAACTAAAATTACAACTCGGCGCTCCGACTACTCATTCGGAGTCTATTTTCATTGAGCACATCTATTTAATCGTGAGTCTTTTCTTCTTGCTTTCATTTACTATTTCTAGTTCTAGTAGTTTCCTTTATTAATGTGCCATCAACACAGTGTAATCCGCGCATCTTATGTTAATATTAAAAGCAAATCTCAGTAGTTCTTCTAGTCCTTTTAGGATCACTTCACTGAATAAACCCGCTAAGAGGACGTACCCTTCTCTTACGCCTCTTTCAGTTTTTACATACACAATCAACTCGTTTTCGATCCGTATACAGGCTCTTTGTTCCCAGTAAATGTTACGGTTTATTTTAATATTTTCCTAAATAAACCGAGTTTTCCTATCAATTGGAATAGTTCTTGGTGTTGGGCCTTATCAAATGCATTTGCACAATCTATGGAGATTAGGTATATATCTGTATTTGTATTACTCGATCTGATAATATTATTACCATAAAGAATAGTCGTTCTTGTTTCAATGTCTTGGACGAAGCCACGTTGGTTTAGTCTTAATTCTGAACTAATTCTGCTAAGTTTATTCATCAGAATGTTTGTAGTTTTCGTCATGTAGTTCATTAAAGTGAATCCATTGTATTCACTTACGCGCAAATACCCTTGGGAAAGGTATTAATCCGTCTATTCCTTCCAGTTATGGGTTAAATAGCAGGACAGATTGGGTTCTATAGCCTTGGTCGGCAACCAGTCTACCGCAGAAAGCAATGGCAACCTACTGCGGGATAATCTTCTGCCCAGTGAGTCATGTCTCTTTCGAGATATGATCGCCCAAGCGTGTATCACGTATGGCACTTAACTGACTGACTGAGTTCATTAAAGTGATTGTTGAATCAGTTTGACATTTCACTACTCATATTACTCTTGCACTTAAAAAAATAGCAACCGGAAGAAAAATCTTAACCTGTGATTGTTGTAAAATTGATTCAGAATATAAAAGTGACTCACATGAATCATATTGTAATATTTGCTGTAGAGAAGAGATTGACACTGCCCGAAATTTTGCCCGAGCTTAAGGGCTCAATCTCTGACATAAAATTCGGTCTTCTGCCACATCCAAGCCTCTTGGTGAATATCAGTATCAGTTCCAGCAGCGAACAGTCGACCCACGGCCCTAGTCATCACCAACAGCAGTTCCAGCTATCATCATCGTAATCATCAGCTCCAGCTCATCGTCGGCCGCCGCTCCATTTAGTAGTAAAACTGTCCTTGTCAGGACAACGTTCTTCCCTGTTTACAAATTGTCCTTTTCAGAACAACGCCATTCTCACCCCCCTACATGAACATGCAGAACTATTTTTTGCTTTGTGCAATGTTTTCTTTGTTGTCCTCCGTCATTCAATATCTGTTTGCGAGCTAATAAACCATCAGCAACAATATATTTTTATCTATTAAGTCCGTAATTTGTCTATTCCCATTACAATCCCATCTAGTCTTGTTGCTTTATTTCTTTTCATGTAGGCTACTGCTGGTCTTAATTCAGATTTTAATACGTCAGGTGTTTTTTATTGTAGTTGTCTCACGATTGTCGGATAAGAGATCTTTGCTATATTTGCTCCATTCTTGAAGTATAATTTTCTGCTAGGATAGTTTCCTCTTTAATCCTGTCAATGAGCACGTTTGCTATTTCTTTTTTGCATTTTATCATAGCCATTGCCTCTGTTTCGCTGTTTTTCTATCCCAGTAGACTTATGCTTATCTGCATTTGTATCTACTATTTTTGTTGTGTACCATTCCTTGCAATTGTTTGATCTTCAGCTGAATAATTTCATCGATTTCTTTTCTCTTTTTAGGATGATATTGATCGTCAATGTTACTAGAGCTCCCCTTAAGGTGTTCTATTTTCTATTCACAATTTCTTCAAATCTCATATTTACTTTTAATTCTCTTAGCATTATTGTAGTATTATAGTGGGTTATCTGTTATAGTGAAGTGTATGTGCGTTGAAACAGATTAGTTTGATTTGGCCTTGTTAGTTACATAGCTCACTATAAGAGGGATATAAAACAAGAAAATCAAATTTTAAATTGAAACAACAAATTTTTATACATATAAATCAATTAAGGTTATTTTACAAATAAAATTAATGTATTTTAGTCGTTAAAATGTTTGTAGTTGTCCTTGCAATAATGAGTTCATGTGTACGTAAGCAGGAACGTATGTATGTATGTATGTATGTATGTATGTATGTATGTATGTATGTATGTATGTATGAGCGTTATCGTTGGGTAGGAATATCTTTGAAGTATTCGCTCAGTCTTAAAGGGTTCCGTTCCGTTATCAAGTACAAAAAAAGTCAGACGGGTGAACCACGGGAATAAAGAGGTGAGGGAGAAAGATAGAGATGATAATAATAACGATCGCTTGACGTTTGTGCTCATAGGATCGCCTCCTTCTCTCTGGTGACAGGCGAACTTGCCCGTCTTTTATTGTGTTTGTTGGACTCGAAAAGTTCGTTTGGGAATTCACTCCAGGATGTGATTCTGGCTTTTCCATTAGACGACGAACAAACTTCGCGTCGGCTTGCAAAAAGGGTCCGTAAAAGAATTTGTTTCTACGGATCGAAAATTATTTGAATTTTGTTTTTAAGATGTTTCCTAGTTTTCTACTGGGCGAAAAACATTTTGCATCGAGGTGTGAAATTTCACGAGTTTTGTTTTGGATTCGCTTTTGCGTGTGTGTCAAGCAAAGTTTGTAAATTCGAGTCTTTTTTAATTTCTAACAAAATTAATGAGTCAGTGCTTATCATTTGAATTTTAAATCTAGATCTTGTTTTGTTCACTACAAAATCACACAAATCACTGTAACACGCAATATTTGGTAGCCATTAAGTTAGGTACAAATCTTATCGTTTCACTTGGATCATAATGTAATATCTACTCTAGACAAGCGACCGACCCTGCCTTAGGATCGCTTTAGGATATACGGTAAAATATTTCCCTTAGTATAAGGGCTCAAATCTCCCACATAACATTCGGACTTCTGCCACATCCAGCCTCAGTTCCAGCTATCATCATCACCTCCAGCTCACCGTCCATTTAGTAGTAAAACTGTCCTTGTCAGGACAACGTTCTTTCCTGATTACAAATTGTCCTTTTCAGAACAACGCCATTCTCACCACCTACATGAACGTGCATAGCTACTTCTTGCTTTGTGCAATGTTTTCTTTGTTGTCCTCCGTCATTCAATATCTGTTTGCGAGCTAATAAACCATCAGCAACAATATATTTTTATCTATTAAGTCCGTAATTTGTCTATTCCCATTACAATCCCATCTAGTCTTGTTGCTTTATTTCTCTTCATCTAGGCTACTGCTGGTCTTAATTCAGATTTTAATACGTCAGGTGTTTTTTTGTATTGTAGGTGTCTCACGGTTGTCGTGTAAGATATTTCTGCTATATTTCCTCCATCCTATAGGTATAATTTTCTGTGAGGAAAATTTCCTCTTTTAATTCTGCTATTTCTTTTTTAATTTTATCATGTCCATTGCCTCTCTTTTCCTTCACGTTGTATAAAGAAAGGCGCAGAACATAGTCAAGAATGATTATAAACAAAAAAGGGGCAAATGTGTCACCTGCAGAACACCTGTTTCAACATCAAAGAAGTCAGTCTCTCTATCATGGTAACTGTTCTTAAAACTTGGTTATTATTTTGTCATTGATCTGCACCATTTGAGCCATTTTCCCCCGAGTTAATTGTGTGATCCTTGTCTTTCCCTATTTTAACGTTTAGGTTACCCATAAAGATGATAATTTCCTGAGATGTTTATCTTCTTGCTTTGAGACGCTTATGCATATACTACAACTGACTGATTTTCATTTTAGTTTAACTAGAACTCTAACAATTGATAGCATCCCAAGAGGATATCATTTTCATGTCTTGGTCTAATATTAGTTCTACTGTATCCTTTTTCTTTCCGACTATGACCGTCACTTATGAAGTCTTTATTATTTATTGATCTAGTTCGCATACCTTCAGACTGTTTATACTTAGTCTTGCCATTTCTAGTTTCAAATTTCCACAATCCTACGCTGATTCATTGTTCTTTGATTCTCACTGGGTGCCCCATACTTTCGACTTTGTGCTACATCCTAGATAAGCTTACAAAATCATCATTGATAAACTGTCCTTATAGTTTATGTTCCAATTAAAAGTCAATTATATCTGAGGTACTGACTGCACATATTCGTTCCTATAAATGCACATATCTATATATGCTTGTGTATGTGTGCATGCGTGTGTATATTCATCGAAACATATTTGTACAATGATAAGAGCGTAGGATATGTACCAAAATGAATGGCAACCAAATATTGTGTGTTGCGACGATGGATGTGATACCATAATGATCAGTCAGTTAATTGCCGTACGTGATACACGCTTGGACGCTCATGTCTCGAAAGAGACATGACTGACTAGCCAGAAGATTTTCCAGAAGTAGTTTGCCATTACCTTCTGCGGTAAACCGGCTGCCAATCAAAGCTATAGAAATCGATGTGTCCTGCTGTTCAACCCCTAGCTGTAGGGAGAAGAGTTGGATTAATAACTTTCCCAAGGGTATTTTTGCGGAAGTTAATGAAACAAATTCGAGTGGAATTCAAACTCGTATTTCCGATTTCTTATTCCGAGCCGTTATCCATTAATCCACGACGCACATCTCCTATATCCTTAACGATGCTAATTCCAATAAAACTACAACGGAATCAGCTCACAAACAAAGCAGATATTTACAAGAAAACAAGCTTAAAGTGTGACAAGAAAAAAATCGTTTATTTCCAATTAATTCAGTGCGTTGAGAAGCCAAGTTTCAATTCGCTGTAAACTTTTTTTTCTGGGAAAGTGTATCCAGTAATAACAGCTAGCAAACTTCAAGAGGATTTCTTTCGATGACTTTTTTTTTCTGAAATTCTAACTTCCAAGGAAACTTCTTGCAGCTTTTTTCTCTGCCCTCAGCCCAATCTTCAGACAACGCCTCCTCATCACGAATATCAAGCAATAAAATAATCCACTTGTGTGACAATTGAATTTCCAAAACTGTATTTTTCTGTAGAAGAAACATATCTTTTGTTGTATAAACCACAAACTATTATAAAATACTTGCATTTGCCTATACACCAATGTTATTAATTAATTAATTATATATATATATATATATATATATATATATATATTGATTTGGTTTGTTTAATAACTCCTTATGGGTCATTTAATGCAAAAATTCAATTTTTGGGCATTTTTTTTTCAATGTTGTATTAATTAAATAATTAATTTTATATTTCTGTGTTGACCCCAGTTCGAAAGTTTAATATTTGCTCATAGCTTGGACCCTGACAGATGCTACCACCTCAGGTCAGAGTGGACCTGGGAGCATCATCAAATAACACGTTGTTACTGGATTTAGTTTATCGTCATATAATTACAAGATATATATGTATATATATGTGTGTGTGTGTGTGTGTGTGTGTGTGTGTGTGTGTGATACGAATATGCTGTCTGTGTATATATATATATATATAAACTTATCACTATACTCGTTTCGAAAAACCCTCCGCGTATATACGTGGAAGGAAAAAAATGATTGTAAAAAAAGAAAGAGCTAAGTACATGAACATCAGCCAAAGAGATTTGAACCGAGCCAGTATAGCGGGTATATCTTCTCTTATTTATTCTTTTTCTAGTTGTAGTAGGATTCGGTTATAATGAAGGGTAATTGTATACCGTTGCAGGTTAACGGAATTTCACACTTGCTTTGGAATTTTACACTCGAATTTGATTCTGGACTTCCCATTGGCTGGTAAATAAAATTCGTGTAGGCTCGCGAAATGGAAATTTGATATTTGATTAATTTTTATTTTTCAACCGGAACATCTTCGCAAACTCGGATGCGCACGACGAGTTTTATTCATTTGCCTTTTTGTTGTGAGAGAGCCAACATCCGGTTTCTCGCTTTTGTTCGGTCGGTATCACCACACCAGCACGTAGTCCAAACAAAAAACCCGTGACGATTAACCAATAACAAAATGCGGTAGGTTTGTTGGCTCACTAGGTTTAATTTACTTATATATATATATATATTACTTTAAAAACAAGGAATTTATTAAGAGTCTCAAGATCTCTTTCGCCCAACATCACATCAGGAGAAAATCATTGGAATCACAAATCAAAAATATTTTTTTGTTTGATTTGTGACTACAACGATTTTCGATGTTTAAAAATAGGAATATACTTTAGTTCACTGGAATGTGTTATTGAAAACAATAGTATGGATTACCAATCGGAGTGCTTAATCACTGGTTACTACGCAAAACTGTCGACAAAATAACGATGCGTCTAATACACCGGAACGTCTTATATTAAAAAAAAGGTATGGGTATTAGCTGAAAAAAAAAATTTGGAATCGATTTATGAGAGACTATGGTTACTATTATAAAAAGCACCTTTTCAGCTGTTGGGAAGATCTTTAATTAAAATAGCCGAATACTTTTACACCATAATTTTTCTGCCTGTCCGTCTATCTGTCTGTCTGTCTGTCTGTCTCTGTCTGTCTCTCTGTCACTAAGAAAATATTCGCCCTCCCAAGAACACACCTGCACAACTCATTCGAAAAATGTGGCTAGATTAGTTATTAACGAACTGGTTTTAAAATCCCGTCAAACCTGAATTCACAATACAGCAAATCCAAACAAATCTAAAAGCTACGCATTCACTGATTCATTTATTATACTTTTGATCACATGTTATTTATCAAAAGTGATTTTATTTGCTTTTTATGAAATCATTTCAAATTTAATTGTAGATAAAAATGTTCATCAAGGAAGAGACTGTACTCACGACGGCATTATGTAAAAAAAAAACAAAAAAAAACGCTTTTAACTATTTGAGAAAATACATTTTTTTTTTGTCTAATTGGGAAATATTTTAACGTAAGCCAAACTAAATATTGTAGAATAAGAGCCGTTTTATTTTTTTGTAGTAAACAAAACATGTTCTATATTTAATAATTCAAATGCTAAGCACAGACTCATTGATTTTGTTAGAAATAAACGAATTTTCTCGAATTTACAAAACCTTGCTTAGCACACATATAAAAGCGAATCCAAAACAAAACTCGTGAGCCAACACGAAGTTTGTTCGTCGTCCAATGGAAAGAATCACATCAGGGACTAAGTTTCTAAATGAACTTTTCGAGCCCCACAAACGAAATAAAAGACGGAAAATTTTAATGGGCTTGTATCAAACAAAATACATCTTTTTAATTTGTAAAAACCCTAATTAATTTATTTGTATATAAATTTGTTATTTCAATTTACAATTTGATTTTCTTGTTTTATACCCCTCTTATGGTGGGCTATCTAACTAACAAGGCCAAATTAAACTAATCTGTTTCAACACACATACACTTCAATATAACGGATAACCTACTATACTTTACATACCCTGAACTGAAAAGGTTTGCAAGCATTATAGACCTAGAAGTTCTAACTTTTTAAAAAATATTTGTAGAATCTTATCTCCTGTTCAAAAGTGTTTCAAGGCCGTAATAAAGACTGTGATATTACCTTCATGAAAACGCAATGAAATATTAAAAACAAAGGAGAATCAAAATAATCTATCTATCTATCTATCATAGAAGAATCTAATTACACTCTTCTCCTCTATCTGTGCCTGTGTGTCTGGGTACCTTTTGTCACGGCTTTTATACTTTTCTTCTGGCTCAAACGCTGGTCGTTTCGCATTTCATCCTTGTATTTGGTTCCGGGCTTCTCATTGGCTGATAAATAAAAATGGTAATTTGATATTTGATTAATTTTTATTTTTCAACCGGAACATCTGCGCGGAGTCACTTGCGTACGACGATTTTTTATTCATTAGCTTTCTGGTCGGCATAGAGCCAACATCCGGTTTGCTCGCTTTTGCTTTATCACCACATCTTCATTCAAGCATGTTTAATTGATTCGTATAGACATATTATGTCTATTTTTATACACATCCTTTCCAGTTCTTTGCTCAATTTCTTGATGTTGAAACAAAATTCATCAAGGAAGAGACTGTACTTATTAATGTTTTTAATTGAAGTGTATAGAATCACCATTTAGTGCCATTTTGAAATCCTACCAATTTCCGATGAGTTTCTTTATACTGGAAGGTTTGTTTTGCAAATTAATCCAGAGCTACAATGGATAAATTAAATCGTGATGTGATGGAACGGCGGAGAGGCGATAAATAAGTGTGCCAACGGGGCCCAAACAGGAGGAAACTGAAGATCCCGCCAAAAACAAAACTCTACTCACGTAGCTTTATCACGTTGCCGAGAGTGAATAATAAGGTAATGCGTGGTAAAAAAAAAAAAAAAAGGAATTAAAGCTAAAGGAAGCATAGTCGATGTTAGAAAACGCAAAGAAGAAAGAGAAGGGAAAAACAAAAAATAAAATAAAATAAAAACAGAAACAAGAAAAGACGTCGCAGCGAGGCAAGAGGTAAAATGGTAAACAAAAAGAAAAAAATTCGATGTTCGATGAATTAGTTCCTAATGATGGAAGGTCCATGTTACAAACGTGACACTTTGGGCTCATCCTTTTGTTAACAACCATACATTCTGTCTTTTAGCAATTTATGTTAAGTATCAACTGTAAGAAAACAGAATGCATGGTTGTCACTTTCTTTTCGCTTTCCCTCACTACATTCGCTAGTAGATTTGTAGCTTTCTTTCTGTGTCTGCTATCAACACTGAGTGTTCTGTGTGATCTGCATATCTTATGTTGTTAAGATTGGTCACCAATAATGAATCGTGGTAGAATCAACTTACTGTATAGGTTCTACCAACTTACTGTATAGGTTGAATAAATCCGGTGAGAAGACACATCCTTGTCTTACAACTTCGTGATTTTTGTTATCTGCTAACACATTTTCTATCCGTACCAACCCAACATTAATTGTAAATAAAATAAGCAATCAACTTCTTCTTCTATGTGCTATGTCCCTTCAGTCTATAATCGATCATGGTTCTCCACAACTTTCTTTCTCTTAGTCTTGTGGCTCTTAGCAGTTGTTCTCCATTTGCTAAGTCTCCTGCTCTCCGTTCCGCCATACATTCCCGCAAGATTGTCAGGTAAGTGGTTCGTTGCCTTCTCATATTTTTCTTTCCCTCAATATACTCCTTGAGGGTTGTTTTCCAAGTTCCCACCCTTCCTCATTATGTCACCAAAGGATTATAAATGCCTTTTTTCCGATTTTGATTAAAAAGTATACTGATGTATACATTAAGAAAATTTCAGGAATCTCGTCACTAAGACATCCGGAAGTGGAAAGACTCATTGAACAAGAACAATCTACCTCAAGGATCGAAATAAAGGGTTCAATACAAAATACTAATCACCTTAAGAAGGTCGTAGCTTGCAACAACCGAAGCCTTGTGAATATGGCAGCAATGAAGACAACAGTCCAAACAATGTAAATAATTACAATACCTCATCTCAGAAATACAGATGAAAATAAAACAGTTTTATTTTAGAAGAAAAGCGAAATCTGTTTATTGTGAGTCTTTCTGTTTATTGGCATCAAGAATTTCGTCATTGAGACACCATTAATCATTACGATTTCAAACTCGCTGCTCAATAACGTCTACAGCAGTCACTTAAAATGGTAATAAGCCGAGATTAACTATTTAAGAATAGAAAATCTTTATCAATAATTGTCACCATTTATAAAATAAACATGCAAAGTTTTATTAAAACTTCTTTTTCTATGTGCTATGTCCCTTCTAAACATTGGCTATCATGTCTCACCCCAATTTCCTATCCTTTGCAGCTCTTAATAATTTCTGTCTCTTATGTTATATCTCCAGTCATCTATTTACTCAAGATTACTAGGTAGGCTATTCATTGTTTTCCTCTGTTCCTGTTGGCTTCGATCAATCATGTGAGTATCAATTTTCCAAATCTTCCTTCCTCATTATGCACCCTAGTAATTTCAACTATCTCTTCCTGATGTTAAGAATAAAGGTTTTTTTTTTTCATTTTCTATAAATCTTCGTCGTTGCTCATATGTTCGCTTCAGGTATTCTTCTGTAGAAGCACATTTCTTTTGCTTCAAGTCTTTTCTTCATCTGCAAGAAAATTGTCCATCATTCACTGCCATAGAGAAGAACTGATATGACTGTGAGGATATTATCTAGCATTCACTCTCATGTAGCTGTACTGATATTACGTAACAGATCAGTACTCTTTTCTTTGTTTCTAATGAAATTTTCCCGTTTCTTAATACTTTCCTTAGCATTTGAAAGGCAACTTTAGTTATTCCAATACGCCTTCGGATTACAGTGTCGCATTGAAAAATACTTCTCAGATATTTAAATTGTTTTAGTTGTTTGATTTTGCTATGTTCAATTTGTAATTTGCACGTTGGGCTGATCTTTTTTGATGTCTTCTTGCAAGTGATGCGTAGTCCTTCTCGCTTTCCTTCACTATCTTCTGCAAGTATTCCAATAATATCCTTTTTATGTCTGCTATAAACACTGTGTCATTTGCGTATCTAATGTTGTTAAGATAGTGGCCGCCAATAATGAATCCTGAAAGGACTTCTCAGAATCACGTCAATGTATAAGTTGAATAAATTCCGTGAGAAGTCTTCATCTTTTTATGACAATGTTGAGGATGTGCGTTGTGGTGCAGTGGATATCGGCTCAGAAAGAGAAATCAGAAGGCCGAGTTCAAATTCCAGTTGAATTCGTTGCATTTACTTATGCGCATATACTCATGGAAAATGTATTAATCCGTCTTCTTCCCTCTATGAATTACAGAATAGATTGGCGTCGATAACCTTGGTTGGCAACCAGTCGACTGCAGAAAATAATGGCAACCTACTGCGGGAAAATCTTCTGCCCGGTCACTCATGTCTCTTACGAGACATGATCGCCCAAGTGTGTATTACGTATGACTTTTAACTGACTGATGATAATGTTACATTTCTGATACAAAGAAAAAAAAATTCTCACACAAATATCTCCGGTTCTTGTGTATAAATCTTGACAAAATCCAGCGGCGTGACGTGGCTTCCCTGTGCCTCTTTTATAAATACTTTCATGGCTTCTGCTCCAATGAACTTAGATCATTGGTGCCCCTTAGGTATGAATTTACACGAGCTACTAGATTAGCAACTAGGCCCCACTCTTTTACAGTGAAACCGATAAAATGTAACCGCAATTTCTACTTTAACAGCTTCTTTTCTCGCACTTCCCACCTGTGGAATTCCCTTCCATATACTTGCTTCTCCGACAGCTACAATCTCCAGGAATTTAAATGTAAGATAGACAACTCCTATCATATTAACTCGCATCCATTCTTTTAAGCTCTTTTTTCATCTACTCCACCCCCATCCTCGGTATTCTCATCAGTTTATTACCCCCCTCCTGACATTTCCTATAACTAAACCCTCTTTCTCATCACTTTCCACTATGTAACCCCCTGCGCATCAATGGCAGTAGAATGCTTTGCTCGGGGTGAGATGATTAAAAAAATAAATAAAGAATAATTTTATATAAAAGTTTTCCTAATATGGCATCATCGCCATCATCATTTTTCTTCTTCTTTTACCAAAGCCCTAGGGTGAAGGAAGATTTTTCATATGAAGTTATTAGTTCAAGAAGATCATGAGTAAATTTTATTTATTTATTTTTTTATTTCAGATAGTGATGAAATTCCTGAAATTTTCTTATTGTATACATCAGTATACTTTTAAAATTATTTCTAGTGCTTTCAACTTGTGAAGATCAATATGCCGAACTTTGTAAAATGCCTTCGAGATGTGTCCAAAGCAACAGCCGCAGCTTCACCATTCTTATCTAAAACCTGATATACTCATCTAGTAATAACCATTAATAACCATCATCAGTTGATTTAAAGAAGCGAAAGAAGACTATTTGAAGTTAGATGCTTAACCAATTCATAGTTAATTTAAGTCTCTAGTAAGTTGCCACAAAGAGATAGAAATCAAATAAGACGATAGTTAGAAGGACCAGGCGATTCACCTAAGATCTTAAAACTATGAATGACAGCAGAAGATTACAAACAACCAAAAAAGTAAGAAGCGACAATACACTTATTGTTCTGTTTAGAGAGAACAGGAGCCAGTTTGGGCTCAAATTTAAGGACTATTGAATAGATACCACCAAGTTCACATGATTTGAAAGGGTCTAATTTCTAAATGACAACAGAAACTATCCCTCAATAGAGACCTAGAACTAAGTGAAAAGACAGTCAAAAATGCCATTCTTATTTCCAGTCCTTTGTATTTTAGAAGTTTGTTAATACTTATTTATTTTGTTTCTCTAAACGTTCATTCTAAACTGTAAACATTAATAAGTAAAACATTGTTTAGTGTTTTGATTGGTAAAAAAAAAATGAATCGTCAATTATTTGTAAAATTCAGTTTTTATATTAACCGAATATTGATTAAAACAAAACTACTTCTCAAGTTGAAATACGAATTTCATTAAAGAATGTGTTTGTCTTTTTATTTTAAGAGATTTTTTCAGGGAGTGGGAGAAAAGAGGGCGTCACCTTTCTTATCCCAAATATTGAATAAGGATGCATTCCAGAAGCTGAGTAGAGTACTGAGAGACAGGAAGATTTCTCTGGAAACAAAGAAGAGAGTACTGGACAGTTATGTGATATCTGTCTTTCAATATGGCAGTGAATGCTGGACAATCTCATCAAAGATGAAGGAAAAATTTGGATCAACCGAAATGTGGTTCTACAGAAGGATGCTGAGGATACCATGGGCAGAGCATGTGAGCTACGACAAGGTTTTAGGGAAGACAGACATGAGAGGGAAGCTGATACTTAACATCAGGAAAAGACAGCTGAAGTTTCTGGGGCATGTAATGATGAAAGAAGGCTTGAAGAATCTGATGCTCACAAGTCAGATAGAGGGAAAGAGAGACAGGGGAAAACAATGCATGACCTACTTGTTGGACTTGAGCAGATGAATGGTGCAGCAAGGGTTGAGTGTTAAGAGCTACAAGAGATAAGGAGATGTGGAGGGCCATGATCGCCTATGTCCTGAAGGAACATGGCACATAGAACAACAACAACGTGAGAAGCAATCAGATTTGCAGTTTCATTCTCATTCTCATGTGATATGAAAAAGAAAGACATTTCTTTCTTAAGTTATGCAAACCAAAACTTTAGCTTTTCTTTTTATCTCAAGCCCTAAAGTCACAGCCGAAAGCTGGTGGCATTATGACATGCACCTGATTTGTAATGTAGAAAGAGTTCTTCTTTTTATTGAAAACAATAACAAAGAACCAAGTGAATTTTGGAGATTTCAAAATTTTTTTTTAAATAATTTATCACATTTAAAATTAGAATAAAATTACATTTAAATATCCTATTAGTCATGTGGAAAATAGGGTTTATTTATTTTTTTTTATAATCATATTGCCCCAAGCAAGGCCTTTTACTGCCACTGTTGTGCAGGGGTTACATAGGAGGAAAGTTATAAGAAAGAGTGATAGGTTATAGGGAGTGTCAGGAAGTGGGTAAGAGAAGGATGAGAATACTGATGAGAGTGTAGTGGAAGGAGAAAGGAGCATGAGAGAGAGGATGCAGGTTAGTGAGATATAAGATGACTCTTGACTCTAAATTCCTAGAGATTGTAGCTGTTGGAGAAGTAAATAAACAAAAGAGAATTCAACAATTGAGAAGTGCGAGAAAAGGAGCTGATGGAGTAGAATTTGCGTTTACATTTTATTGGTTTCACAGTAAAAGAATGGGACCTAGTTGTTAATTTTGTGGCTCTAGTAAATTCATATATAGGGAGCACCAGTGACCTAAGTTCATTGGAGCAGAAGCTGTGAAAGTATTTGTAGAAGAGACACAGGGAAGCCACATTGCGCTGGTGAGAAAGCGACTGCATCTGAGCTGCCAAGTCAGGATCGATACAGATTCTCCATTGGATTTTGTCAAGGACTCCGCGGTGGATAGCAGAAGCACCTGACCAGATATGGCAACAGTATTCAATGCACAGGTGGATGGTAGATTTATATATATGCAGGATTGTTTCGGACGGGAAAAACTTCCTGGCACTATATACAGAGAACTGACATTCTTAGCAGCAGATGTAGCTAGGGATTCTATATAGTCATTCAACTTGAGGTCTATTGTGAGAGTTAATCCGAGGAGACACAGTATTTTGCTTTCAGGGAGACTTGCCTGATATGTGCTAATGGGGGGTAGGAGCGATTATGGTTAATAAATAGCAGCTTCATTTTGGAAGCATTAAAATTCCTGAGGCATTTCTTGCCACAGTCCGCCATGGATTGGAGCGCCTTTTCAATCTCGGCAGCGAGGTTTGCTTTGTCAGCCTTGGCAGATTTTTGATCGAGGCAAGAGTAAACCGTAAAAGGTGAATATAAAATGTATTAAAGTTAGAAAAGCCATCTTGGCAGCAGTAATATAGTTGTTTTGTCCAAACCAGATCACAAATATACAAATAAAGTTGGGGTGGGTAACACTTGTTGTTCCTGTAGGCATGTAAAGTACCTCCCCTACAGACACTGAAGGTTGTTTCGAACTGTTTACATTTCATCTTATTTCTCATAGTTTGTAAATATCTTCTATCAATATATCTGCTTGTTTCAATCCATGTTTTTGATTTTTTCATTATTGTTTGCATCTGATTTTATTAGTTTCTATTTTCTGTCTTTTGTTATTTTTTCAATCTTTTGTAGCGACAGTCGGCCATGTATGGTACAAGGTCAACTCACAAGCATAGCTGACACTCCCTACAATTATAGATACAATTATTTTTATAGTTTATATTATATTAAATGATACGATATATTAAAAGAAGAAATGTTCTTTTCTTTTGTAACAATTGTAAAATGATATGAATTATTTAAAATATTACATCGAGTTATGTAGTCATCAGAATGTTTTGCTGTTAAATAATATTTGTTAAGAATTCAGTTTCTTGAATTTAAGAAGGAAATGTTTTTGAAGAAAAATCTATTTGGTGTTTTTAAATGTATGCTATGATAGTAGTAAATGTTAAGTCTTTGTTAAAGTTCTTTTTGTTGTTGCCAGAGAGGAAGAGAAAAAAGAAGGCAAGAAGGTAAGCAAATGCAGGCTGCCAGGGCTGTATGTTCTGGGGGACAGCCTGATGGCCCTCTGAAGGTAAATGTCAAAATCACGCGTATTTAAATATTTTGACGACCAAGAATTCGATCAGCCTTAAATATATTTTCTATCTTCAGGTTGATTAATGTGTATGTCTTTTGGATTGTATTTTAACTACTTTAACCAGGAGTTATGCGTGGAGACTAATGCACAAAGCCCAAAATATGTCATTATCTTTTAAGCTGTGAAGGAGGTAACTTCCTGTTTCTGCTCTCAGTAATAATACACTTACAAACATAATTTACTCATTTGGCATTCAATTATGTATTCGATTTGGGGAAGCAATATCTTACAAGACAGTATTTCGGCTCTTCAAATCATTCAGTTATCTCTAGACTTTTGGAAATTGACATTAAACATTTGATAGAAAAATAAAACAACAAATTACCTAATGCTTCTGGGTAAAGACATCACTTTCAAAATCTATTGGCTTTTTAAACTAAATGAAAAGAAACAGTGACCAAATTTTTAAAATTGTTTTCCAATTTTCAATTCTATAATTACAAGTGCTAAACTCCTGAGTTTTTCAGGTGAAGAGCCACAATAGTCTTTCTTTAACATTTTGTTATCTACAGAATTTGTGATTCAGTTTAAAAATTATTTCAATTACAAAATTGAAGTCAATTTTTACTTTCCTACAATTGAAAAACTTTTTTCTAAATAATAGTAAAAAAATTGTTTTTTTATTCAACTTGGTAAGAAAACTTTTTCCAACAAAAGTGAATCACTAATGTAGAAATTAAAAAGTAGGAGAATGAAGCAAAACCATGGATTTTACACACACACACAAATATGTATATGACAAGCAATTATTAAATATCAAATGAATGTTTGTACACTTGAAACTAAATTGCCGTCTTTTAATAGCTAAATACAAAAGATTATGGATAACAAACATTTTGATAGAAAACTTAGGGAAGGTATCTAGTGTATACCATTTTAAATGATAAAAAGTATTTTATAATTAAGTTCATTTTTACTTATTTAAATTATTTTATGATTTTCATATTAGACAAACCTAATTAAAACGGAGATAAACAAATTAATTTGAAAAACATCAGTTGAATTAAATTTTATTTTAAACAAAAGAAAAATTTTAATCTGAAATAATAAAAAGTGTACTTATAATCATAATTGATTAAATCAAAAGTAATATTTAGAAGTCATTTTTTTTAAATTTAAATCCTATCTAAGTTAACAGAAAATGACAAAATTCTTCAAATTTTTAACCCAAACATTAAAAATAATTAATCAGAACTAAATTTGGAGAAAAGGTTCAAATTGGAATTTTTACTTTAAAAATTTATAATTTTGTGTGCCAACTGTAAAAATAAAAGGAAAAAATAAAAACAAATTATATTTAACTTCCGGCTGGGTCTCTTTTTTAGTTTAATTGTAATTCATATTTTTTTAAATATATTATTAATATGACAAGAAAACTTTGAATCTGGTGTTGGCCAGAATTTAATTTTAAAAGTAGTTGGTGTATTAGTCAAAATATTCTTGCTGCTGAAAAATAAAAAAAATTCATTTTTTTGGGTGGCTAAATAAAATGTCATTTATTTACTCAACAGTAAAATTCACGACATGACGACAACCTAGAACCAACAACTGTTTCATTTGGACAACTACTAAGCATAAAATAAATCTGTAAAAAGCAGGAAAGACAGCAATTTGGGAAATTTTGCTTGCTTACTGGAGGTGAAAAATAATAATAAAAAAGCAACCTGTGATCAAATGTAAAAACAAATTTCAATGACCTGAATTCCTTTGTCAACTATTGTTATTACATTAAAATTCTGTTTTTTTTTTTTTTTGTTTTTTTACAAAAATAAACCTGTCACATGGGCTATGGAATATTTGGCTATGCCTCATTGAAGATCAGCTTCCTGGTTAACAGCTGCAGTAATTTGAAGCTTTATCATAGGTCATTTGTGAATGGCTCCTTGTACATTGTGTTCTCAATTATCAACTGATAGAGTCTCTCATTTACAGTTAAAAATGTTTTTTAATGGGACTTCGGTTGAGGGATGGTTATGTGGTGAATATGGAATTAAAATTAACTCTCTTCTCTTCACTTTTTACAAATTTCACAATCCTGTGTGAAACCTTAATTTTGACAAATAGAAAAAAGATGAAGCCAATTTTCATGATCTAAAGTTAAATTAATTTTCTAACCAATGAAAGGTAGTGATTCACAAAACTGAGAGAGAAGTTAACAACCCAGAGTGGAAAAGTCTTTAGCTATAAAAACAGAAAGATAACCAAATCAGTCAGACAAAAGCAGAAATTAGAGATGGTACCACCAACATGTGACAGAAACTTTAAACCTCTGAACCAGACATAAAGTCCTGACACATTCATTCTGCTTCTCCTTGTCATGTGCGATTTTTCTTTACCTCTTTTTCATTCTGGCTGACAACAAAGAAGAAGACAACAAAAATATGACTCTTCAACTGACTCCTAAAAAATTAACTTCAATAAGTACAATTTTACTTTATTGCGTTATCTTCCTTTTCACTTTCTCGTCGGCCAGAAAAAGAAACACAGATTTTATTACTACATTACACATTCGCTACCTACAACTACAAGGTTTGGATTCGCTTAATTCCTGACTACAATTTCTCATTGAACATTTAACTCCTATAAATTGACTTATTCTGTTCTGTTAATAAAAATCTACTTAAACATATAAACAAAATAGTTTTATTCTTCCAACCTTCAACCTTTTGACGATATCTGATAAACATTTAAGTTGTAGGAAGTTTGGTTATGTTTGACACAAGGCCAATTTAGTAAACATTCAATCATTTCTGTCCTCAGTTACACATGCAAAATGAGACTTCTGTTGAGGAATGGTTTTATACGCGCACAAAAAAAAAAGAAAAATTTCTTGGAGGGAAAAATGTGAACTGTTGTATTTTGCATTAGATTTCCACCAACAATTTTATTTGAATTGAAGTTTGTAAATATTCTGAAAATATTAGTGAGGTTCATCAAGTTTTAGCAAGATTCTTGCAATTGATGAGAAACCAAGTCTGCCTTACACAAATTAATGCTTACCCGGTATGTATTGTGTATTATTTTGTTTACAGGTCACTTTATGTTCCTAATACTATACACAAGAATCAATAAACTCTCCATACCTACCTTCGCCTTGATTTAAAAGAAATAATTACTCCAGGCTGGCTTATCTTCTTATATATCTTTGATCTCTGGCACAGGTGTTATGAGACAGTAGTTGTTATTTTTGCCACCTGTCACTCGTTATGCTTGTACTCATTAGTGTCTATAAGTAAATTAGTTCCATTAGGAACACAATCCAATGGTTCAACTTTAATTCAAACAGCTTCATATCACAGCATTCTAAATGAATCTGCAAGGTCACTTGCCATACCCATAAATTTATTTAAAACCATAACTGGGAAAAGTTATAAAAAATATTATACAGTAAAACCTCAATTTAAGGAGTATCAGATACTTATTTTTAAACTTTGATTTATGGAATATCAGCTGCTTATTTTTACTGAACAAAGAAAGAAAAAACACGAGAACAAAACATGCATCAAGTTCATGTTAAGTAACTAGGTATATCAAACCTGTTAGTCTTACCAATTTCAGCTGTTTTTAAGGACAGTTTTTACTATAAATAACAAATTCTACTTGGCAACAGTGTGCGTGTGTGCGTGTATGTGATAAGAGAGAGAAGTGGCATTGAAGGATGCAGATCCATCCCAATGTTTTGAGCTGTTTAATGTGTGGCTAACGTCGCTTGCTTAAATGATCACTATCAGTGACTTTCAGGTTTGTGCATTGAAAAAAAAAATCATTTTTGAAAGGATGATTCTAGTACAAGTTTACTTTGTTACAGCTTAATCTCTTTGAATAACGATGCATTTAAATCAATGCTTTTTTTTTCATTGCGCTTATCCTATTTATTTTTTTTAGATCTCAATTTTTCTAAGCCTTGTTTATGAATACAAAATAAATTAGAGTGCAGATTACGTCTTCAATACCGCTTCCAAAAATCTTCTCAATAGGAACAAGGAAAAGAATGTATGGTTGTTTTATTTGATAGTTTTAAGTAACATTTTTAAATCCAAGACAGCACGCAGATGCCCAAAGCGATATTCATTAACTTGTGAAAAATTATGAAATGGGGAATTTATCAGATTTAAGGAACACCCTTGTTCAATCAGTTCTTTAAATTGAGGTTATACTGCAACAAGAAAGGAATAAAATAAGAAACAACATGAATAATGAACAAAAATTATTTTAATTGTCATATTCTGATAAGGTTGTAGCATGTTTTGTTTTTGTCATTTTCTCACCATGCATTTACGAGATATGGAAAAAATTGTGACACTTCATGGGTCACATATGCTAGCCAAAAATACAAATGTCTCACAAACTACCACCAAATACAAAACATACACAAACTGTTGGGGTCGGGGGGTCACGAGTTCGATCTCGCATCTCACCTCACGTAAACTATTCATTTGATTCTTTTATTTTTTTTTTTAAAATCCTTTTCATAATGGCTTCCCTCCTTTCTTAAAATTTGATTCGGCTTTTAAAGAATTCTCTAAGAACTAAAACAAGGGAGACAATTTTAAAAAGAACTGGTGTATAGTCTATTATTCTCCAAAATATTTCTCAAAATTGATAGCTTTTGTTGTTAAAGATACTTTTGACCCATAGAAAAAAAATTAGACATTGAACCTTTCTTTCTTTCTCTCTCTCACACACACAATATAGATTCTTTACAAATTCCCATGTTCCTATCAGTGTCAATCTTTTATTGTCTTCAATTTATACAGGCATGTGTTGAAAAGGACACATCATGAGTAAATTTGTATCCAACATTTTATTCCTAATAAAATTTTAGTTTGAGCTTCTAAAAAATGCCTCTTTCCAAACCAGGCTCATTTGAGAAAATAAACAAATTAAGACAAGATTGAAACTTTATTAAAGGTCTTATTTCATATACAACCTCAAAGTAGCCAAAAGGATAGCGTGAAATCAAGAAATACTGAATTAAGCTGCCCATAAAATTCACTACTTAAAAAAAGAAAAAAAAAAGAAAAAACAGTTGAACTGCAGCTAAATAAAATATTGTGGTGTCTGTACTTGCACTGAATGGTCAAAATGCTTTTTAGAAAAATTAAGCATTATATGCTACAGCTAATTATAAAGTTCTATATCAAATTTATTTGCATATGAGTAATAATCATAGGAAAATCATTAGCACATCATAAACAGAAAGTTGCATCATCTGTGAGGGATCAAATTCAATGACAAATTTCTTTTCCTTCACAATTTTCTCTCAAAGAGTGACAACCCAACGAACTGCAGGGCTGTGAAATATATTCTAAAATTCTGCCCAATAATGAAATGTTTTGGAATATGATAAAATAATCTCAGCCAAATCAATGTCTCTGAAATAGAATTCAACTTTTGAATCAAATATATGCTTAGCAAAGTACAGGGAAGTTTTCGCAGTACATACAAGTTACAAACGTGTATGTGAAGAATAAAATACTTCTTGTCTGCTTCCGGCCCCTAAAATCTTAGCACCAACTTGTTTGCCTCGAATATCTCTTTAAGAGAATAGAAAAAAATAGAGATATTTGTATCTCATGTGTTATGTGGATTTTACAAGTATAGAAATGATTTTAATTGGCATGAAACAGAGAGAGAAAAAAATCAAGCCCAGTTTAAAAGGGCTACTTCTCAAATACCAGTTATCATTATTGATTATGAAGACATAGAAATCAAGGTCTTCATCAGGGCATAAAAACAGACTTTGCAGCTTAAATGGTCTAAATATTCATACTTGTTCTGTAACTTATATTTGTAAGAAAAACTGTCTTATCTTCATAAACATGATACATGAACATCAGTAGATTTCTTTTTTTGCAAGTTGATTGGTGTAGGCAAAGTTTGTGAAAACCCTGCCTAAAAACATCTGGTCCAATCACTTAAAGTAAAAGACTGCATAAAAGGAAAAGAAATGTCTTTTTTTTTCTTTTTGAGGTGAAAATTAAAGAATGAAGAAAAAACGTGACAAGACTAAGTTTTGTTTCTTTTTACAAAATGGCAATACAGAAGAAGCCAATATATTTTAATGACAAATGAAGTATCAATTTTGACAGAGCAACAGCTAAGGGATTCATGCAGTAGATGGAAGTCTACAATTGAACTACCAAAGACAAAATACACAGCACTATTAAAAATCAAAATCTTTTAAACAAGATAAGCTCTTCTGATGATTGATAAAAAGTATCCTTAATACACAATGTAACATTTTTTTTTTATCTTTTCTTTTCAAGAATGGGTTTTTACAATAAATACAACTGAAAATGTCAAGATGAACTAGGATTTATACTCTTATCTCAAAACATCTAACAATCATTTATGTACTTGTAAAATTCCAACATTTAATTATTTTTTCTTAGCATCTGAGGACACTTTTTATCTTAAAGATATCAAAAATGAATTCCAGTTTCTCCATAAAGGGTTTTATAAACAAGGAACAGTTGCTATGAAAAAGTTAGCAAAGACTTTTTTCAAACTACATTAAAAAGGAAGAAAAATATAGAGAAGAAAAACAAACTGTAGCACGTCAGCATTTTGATGAAACAGAAAAAAATGCCATGTCATAAGGAAAAAAGATTTAATCAGGATGGAATCTGCCATCTACTCACCTCAGAAATGGAGCCAATTACAGCTTTTTTTTTTCTTTTGATTTTTTTTTTTATTACTTTTTAAAAATGGACAAAATTTGAAAGACTTTTTTGGCTTGGAGTTCAAAAATCAAAATGTTAATCATTTTATTTCTTTTATTTTAGTTTTGTTCAAACATATAGATTTTTCCAACACTTTTTATCTCTAGAAATAATTGACTAAAGACTTAAGTTTATTATTGTTATTATTATAATTATTAATCTTTCACTATTTCAAAAATATTGCATCTACAACCAAACTTCTTACAGAACTTGACAAAATATATAACTCCATTTTCATATATATATATATATATATATATATATATATATATGTGGATAGATAGAGCACTCATATATTTTTATATTATACACACAAAATTGAACAAAATAAAATGAAGGTGAGAGGAAATGCAATATACATTTTTCTTAATCATATTGAAAACAGGTGAATATAAAATATATTCAAGTTACAAAAGCCATCTTGGCAGCAGTAATATAGTTGTTTTTTTCCAAACCAGATCACAAATATACAAAGTTGGGGTGAATAACATATTAGTAACACCTGTCATTCCTGCTGGCATATAAGTACCTCCCCTACAGACACTGAAGGTTGTTTTGACCTGTTCACATTACATCTCATTTTTGTCATATGTTCTATCAACATATTTGTTTAATATTTGCTTCGTTTCAATCCATACCTTTTGATTTTTAATTAATGTTTGAATCTGATTTTATTGGTTTTTATTTTCATCATCAGTTCTTATTTTCAATCTTTCAAGCATAATTTACTCATTTTAATGCAAAAAAATCTTTAGATGTGGCTATTATGATTAATTTCTTTCTTTTGTTTTACTCATAACCAGATTACAAATGAAAGACAAGTAAAACTATCATAGCCAAGCTGGTTAAAATAACAAAAATATTTGACTTCAGAATATATATATATATATATATATATATATATATATATATATACACACACATGGAAGTTAAACAAAAACAATAACTAAGCTAGAATGTATCTTTTTATTCGTTGCTTGATTTTCTCAGATTAAGTACAAAACTGTAATTAAGAATTATTCAAAATCTCTTATGGTTTTTTAAAACAAGTTCTTATACCTTGGGTAATTTTTTTAAAGAATTTTAATTTCTTTACATTTTTTTTTTTTTCATTGTTAATTCAACAAAGATATTAAACACTTTCTACTTTCTTCATTTTATAGAATGGCATCTTTTGCTGTTTTTTAAGTTCTTTCTCAGTTGAGTTTTTCTTTTCAGTTGTTTCCTCATCTAATGCTCATTCTCTGTCAATGGCTTCAGAAATAACTTCTTTTTTTAATAAATAATATTTATATTATTATTATTATTATTTATAATATTCAATTTATAATGTAGCACAGATTTATTCAGTTGACTAAATTGAGTCTTTTTATGAGCAAGAAAACAACAGTTAAACAAAACCTAAAGTTGATTCTAAATTATTATAAAAAATTAACAGACACATCAGTCAGCCAATTGCAATGACTATGAAGTCTAAAGGGACTTATTCAATGCTATGTTGTCATTCACAAATTTATATAATGTTTAATCCTTTGTGGACGAGTAAAGTTTCTTTTGTCAAGCAAAGCAACAAGCAAAGATAAAAATTAGATAATGTCAATTTGCTATCTGCTGTTAGCCTGATTACCCGTTTCTCTTCCCAACTGTTAGTAATGTTTCTGTTCCTAATCCTTTCACACCCAGTAAACCTTTGTGTTGTAGTGGCTTTAATGTCTTCCTTAGGGGCAGGGGAGGATCCATTAACAAAAGAACTACATTTTAAACAACTTTTAAATATCAATGGTTAAAATAGCAGGAATTGAGGGTCACATCTTCTGACTCTTCAGCTTGAAAGTAAAAACTAGTTAAGAGGAATTATCCTTAAAGTTTATTGTTGTTGTTTTGAAGTAACTATTTTGTGTAAGCAATTAAGTAAAAAATACATTAGCCAATTACTTATTAACATTTTTCTGTTTCTACCCAAAGATCATAATAAAAAAAAACATCTCACTGAAATCGTAGATCACTGATGGATAGATATGCAAAATAATAATTCATGCCCTTATAAGAAAAAAAACCCCATTAAAACAAAAAATAAACATTGTGGCTTTCTGTGGAATTTGAACATGGTTCACCTGAACCAACAGATCTGATGCTTTTCTATTCAAATTTTTAACATCTCATCTCTTAAAGAAATTAGGTGAAATATTTTCAACTGCCATTATGAAATTTTGAAAAATTTATATCACTGAAAATTTCTAAACAATAACAATTTCTAAGAAAATCTTTAAACCTGGGATTGTTTTTAAGGTGAAATAAAAAATGATATTCGCCACACATTAAATCCATTCAAACCTTGTTGAAAATGGAAAATAAATTTAAGCGATGTGTTACCTTAATTATAATTTTCTTTCTTTAGGATATTCTGAAATTTTTAAAAAAATGTTCTTGTCATAGAGTGGCCAACACCCTTGATGATGGATTGGCCCAAGGCCTGAAATGGTGTATTTAAGTAAAGAATATTTGCATTCAAGTGTCGTACAAGTAATATTCAGACTGATTACTTCAGCAACTATTGCAATCTAAACCCCTCCTCTCTGTGTTGTAAGTTCTCGATTGTCTGCTATTGTAACTATCATACTGTTCTGTGTTTATCAGTTTAGCACAGGATATTGTGCTGAATAATACCACAGTACACTTTCTCTGTGTATTATATCCACCTCGGCAAAACAACAGTTCTAAGTTTTCATTGATAAAGAGCAAATACAATATAAATCACCTGTGCTCACTATAGTCAAGCATAACATCCTTGAGTAGTATTGGTTATGATTATGACTTAATTGCAGGTTATTTATTGCTTGTAAAATTATGAGGACATTATTGTCCTCATAATTTTACAAGCATGACAAATTTAAATATTATTTAATGATCAAACTAATTGTCTAGAATAATTTCTTTCACAATCCATCATGAGAATGATTGTTAATAAGAGTGACATAATTGGATTAATTTAACAAATATTTGCATTTTTTTGTTTTTCTTACTTTCAATTTGGCATTCAATTACAAATTCAATTTGGGGATGCAATATCTTACAAGTGTCTCAGCTCTTTTGATCTATTGGTTTTTTCCAGACTTTTGGAAACTGACATTAAACATTTGATAGAAAAATAAAACAATAAATTACCTAACAAAGCTCCTGAGTAAAGCCATCACTTTCACAAACTATTGGCTTTTTAATCTAAATGAAAAGAAACAGTGGCCAAATTTTCAAAATTGTTTTCCAATTTTCAATTCTATAATTACAAGTGCTAAACTCCTCACCTTTTCAGGTAAAGAGTCACAATAGTCTTTCTTTAACATTTTGTTATCTACAGAATTTGTGATTCAGTTTAAAAATTATTTCAATTACAAAAGTGAAATCGTTTTTTCTTTGTCTATAGTTGAAAAACATTTTTTTCTAAAAAAATAAAATTAAATAAAAATAATGATAAGTAAATTGTTTTTTTACTTCCAATGAGAAAATTTTTGCCAACAAAACTGAATCATTAAAGTTAAAATTAAAAAGTAAGTGAATGAATCAAAACCATTGATCACAAACACACAAAATTTTTTTGACTAGTAATTATTAAATATTGAATTAATGTTTGTATACGTGATACTCAATTACATTCTTCTGCATGTGAATTCAATTTGTGAAGTTCCAATAAATACAAAACATGAAATATATTGTTTTAAGTGATAAACAAAGACTTTTATAATTAGCTTCATTTTCTTTTTACTTTTGAAAATTATAATATAATTTAAAAATCAAACAAACCCAACTGAAAAGAGGGATAATGTTTTGATTTAAATTACTTAAGAATAATTCTTGAACAGTTTTTGTTTTTAAATAATGCAGTATAAAAAATTTTAAAAAAACAGATTAATTTGAAAAGCATCAGTTGAAATTCATTTTATTCTAAACAAAAATAATAAAAAGTGTACTTAAAATCATAATTGATTAAATTGAAAGTAATATTTAGAAATCATTTTTTAAAAATTTAAATCCTGTCAAAGTAAACAGAAAATGAAAAAATTCTTCAAACTTTTAACCCAAACATTAATAATAATCAGAAAATAATTTTGGAGAAAAGGTTTGAATTGGAATTTTTACTTTAGAAATTTATAATTTTGTGTGCCAATTGTAAAAATAAAGGGAAAAAATAAAAACAAATTATATTTAACTTCTGGCAGGGGTCTCTTTTTTGTTTTATTTTTGTTCTTTTTTTTTAAATATATTATTAATATGACAAGAAAACTTTGCGAATCTGGTGTTGGTAAGAATTTAATTTTAAAAATAGTTTGGTGTATTAGTTAAACTATTCTTACTGCTGAAAGATAAAAAAAATATTTACATTTTTGTAGGTGTCTAAATGAAATGTCATTTATTTTCCAATTTAATATCAGCTGTAAAATTCCCAACAAAACAACGACAAACACTAACAGTCTACTTAAACCAACAACTGTTTCATTTGGACAACTTTATATTGAGCATAAAATGCATCTGTAAAAGGCAGGAAAGACAGCCATTTGGGGAATTTTGCTTACTTGCTGCAGGTGAAAAAATAATAATAATTTAAACATAAAAAAAGGACGATGGGATTTTACAAGAACAATAAAAATTGAATCATTTTTTTTTCTTCTCTTTAGATGGCAAGAATGTTTCTTTAAAAAGAAAAAAAATTTTTTTCATTGTAAAAATTACAATGATTCTCCACTGACACCTGAGATAGATTTTTTTTTTTTTTATTATATTTGTTTTAGAGGAAAAAAATCATTTAAAATATATTTATCCAGTGACAGTTTGATTTTCATTCCCAACATGTAAATTAATAGAGAAAAAAATTAATAAGTCTCTGGTGTCAGTCAGATCCTTAAGTGATCAACAAAGTTGATTATGCATAATTATTTTAAATATATAAGCTACCATAGTTAGGAGCTCAAAGATGGTCATTAGAGTCTTTATTTACACATTTACTATCAAATATGATAAAAGCATTGAATGGTACACATTGCTATCTAAAAAAAAGAGATGATGTTGCCATATTTCAAGCATGTTAATTGAAAAGTTATTAACATTACGAGAAAGCAATATGAAGTTTCTCTTTCATCAATTCATGGATTTTGATTTCTATATAAATACAGCATAAAATCAAAACCACAATATTCAGTTTATAATTGCAAGTGGAATCTTGGACACACCTTATGAATTATTCCTTGACAAGCTGTCTGGCATCTCTGCATATTTAATCATTCTTTCTCAAGAAAGATAATATCTCACAGAACATGGATGCAAAATTTGCTTCTAAGACAACCATTGAGCTTTGGTGATACTTATCAAATATTTCATATATATATATATATATATATATATATATATATATATATATTGTTCACATATTTGATATATTTTAGATAATGTTAACCCAAAGAAATATTTGGGAAATATTTTGGGAAATATACATTTGTATAAGGAAGCATTTATCTATAAGCATTCTCATATAAATATGTATATTAATTCAAATGAATTATATATATAATTTAGAGCTGTATTAGTATTTAAATAATTAAAAAAATGGCAAAATGCCAAACTCTTAACAACAACCTTTTTTTGGAAAGATGTCAAAGTGTTTGAATGAAAAGCTTGGTTTTAAAATATAGAATAATATTGATTTTAAAAGAAAACAAAAACTCAATCACATTTCACAGTAAAGGGTTTCCTCATTTGTTGAGTCATTTTTACAAGCCAGAAGATATGGACAATTATTATTATCATCACTGTTGTTTATATATAAATTACTATTATTATTAATATGTAAATCTGAAACAATTAAAAATAATATAACTTCACTTCAAACTGATTATATCTGATTCAAAAAGAAAAGTCTTCATCCAATGCATTATTCAAAAAAGTATCTTATCTCTATAAATTACTTTTCATTTTTAAGCCCACCTGCCAGATTTGATATGAATATTCAAATTTGGTAGAACCATGTAAATATAAATTCTGCTTGACGATTCAAAGACAGACTGAGGCAAGTAGATGGCCCACCAATATAATAAAAATTTAAAAAAAAAAAGAAAAAGATAAAAAAACATGAATCAAGAAAATGGTGTTCCACAGATAAAATAAATGTTATGTGACATGATAGACTGGAGGTGCAGTGTTCATACGAAGGTACCCGGCCATGATACAACCTCCAAAGTCACAAAGCCGCTAGCGTTTTTGAGTAATGTTACTGCATCAGCATGTGTCACATGTTTTAAACTCTGATCATTGACTGATAGAAGCATGTCTCCACACCTAGAGAAAAAAAAAATTTATTACTGTTTGTACAAATGGACATTGAAAAATAGTAGAAGAAATAGTTAAAAACAAAGACATATTAAGAAAAACACATTAAAAAAAATTTGTCATCATTTCTTAGGTGGAGGATTGTCATTATTATATATATATATATATATATATATACATTCAACCTTGTATACTCATTTGAGTTGTTATACCTTATATTTTTGTCTTCTTCTCTCTGGCCTTCTTCAAGTGTCCATTGTCCTAAAACCAAACACCTTATTAAAACCATTGGGACCAACTCTTCTCATTCCCCTTTCTATGAAATATTTCATCTTTTAGTATGCATTAATCTTATTCACCTTCATGGTACTTGTCTGTTTCTTTCATTCAACAAGAGAATATATGACTTTTTAGATTGAGCAACTGAATTTCCAATTGTCAGGAATCCAATATATTTTAACCAATGCTTTTAACCTGTCCTACTGAATTAAGCAGTTGTGAATTTGATACCTATGTTTGTTAATGCCAAAAAATTCCACACTCTGGTTCAGAGGCAAAAACAGACAAGTGACATAAAAGTGAGAAGATTGGTGAATATTAATTGATACAAATTGTCTCCACTAAATGGAATGAGAACAACCTATGCCTGTGGATTGAATAAAGGGTTCAGTTCAAAATACCAAGAAGGCTGTAATGGTCACCAAAAGGATTGGTGTATGCATTCCTAGCTTGAGAGACTTTGCTACTTAGTAATTGCATGGTAGAAGTAGTAACAGGGTTAAAATTATGAGAATTATTTTTAATGTTCCATAGAAAAATAAAAATAGACATCTGTCATATATATATAACTTTAATCCAAAAGGAAAAGCAGGTTAGTAAATCCCAAAATCCCAATCCTAATTAATATTGATTACATTAATATTAAAATTTATCAAGGTGGAGGGCTCAATGCAATTTATATTCAAATTACAGAGCCAAGTTTTTTCTTGTAGAAATGGCTATTCAACGAATTTGAACATCAAAATTTTGTTTTATTTTATATACTCTTTTTCTTTGAGACCAGCAGTCAGTTAACAAAGGCTACCAAATCCAACAATACAGGATTGAATGAGGATAGAATGCCTGAAATATTGTGTATAACAACCAAATGAAAATCTAGTATGAATAATAATAATATTAATCAAACTTTTTAGTTTTTTTAATTAAAAGATCACTTTGAATTCTACAGTATGAAAAGTGGTATTTTAAATTTTTTTCACTACATAGAAAAATAATTACTATGAAAATGAATAAAATGAAGGTGTTTAAAAAATAGTTTTTGGAATGTTGTTATTATAGAGGTACCTCCACTTATTTTTGATACATTTAAATTCAATTTAAAAAAAAAGTTTTTTGAAGCTTCAATTTTAGTTTTAATTGAAAGCTAAAGGATTAAATTTACTATTTAGTAAGCAAACTGGTGTATTTCAAACAAACATTATATTGATTGGAATATAAAATTTTGAGATTTTAAATTTTTTTTTCATTTTTTTGGCCATTTTTGAGTGATTGACACATTTGTAAACAAAATTTTCGGTTTTAAAAATTTTGCAAAAATAAAATATACATCTGGAACATGTTATTTTGGGAAAATTAGCACATGTAAAGTTAAAATAATCTGATTTAAACAAGTGTTACTTGTTTATAGCATGAAATTTAGAAAAAAAGTACTTCTTAATCAGAGTTGACAAGTAATTGATGTATGAAGTGAATGATGACAACTAAGTATGATTGACCAGAATAGACACACTTGTCCAAATTTTTTTTCTTGTAAAGGGAAGAAACTGTGAAACACATGATCTTTTAATGTAAGGCAGAAAATAGCATACTTAAAAAAAACTTCAAATACACACAAAAAAAAAAAATTAAATTAAATTAAATTATTTTAAAAATATAATGGCTCAATGATTTGTATTAAACTTTTCAATTTTGGATTAAAAAATATAGTTTTCACTTAATAACTTGATAATCTAACCCAGACAAGGATTTGTAGAATTTCTTAAAAATTGTGAGATTTTATAAATCATTATAATTAAAAAAAAAAAAAAATGAAAACAATTTTTTTAAAAATTTCATTATTCATCAAAAATGTTTTTTTTTCTTCAGACTATAATGTCTTTTATAAATAATATATTATTTATAAAAGCAATTAAAAGTTTATGTAATAAAATAATGTCATAGTTTTATTGCATTTTTTATTTTACTATTCAGAGTAGATTTTTTGGTAAAAAGAGCTAAATGGTTAAAAAAAATAATACATGATTTACATTCCCCAATGAGTCTTGCTTTTAAAGCCAATTTTGCCTACAGAATTCAATTTCTTGAAATTTTATGAATTTATGTGGAGAAGATGAGTAACAGATGTAAAGAAAAAAATATATATTTTACAAAAACTTTTAAATAAACTTATGATTTCAAATATAATTTCATTCATTTGTGAATAAGTCCTGAAAGTTTCATTAAAATCCTACAATTATTTGATTTTTACAAGAATTTCCAAATTAATGTTCTTTCATCAGAAAAAAAACTGAGTTATGTAACATTACATTATCCCTTGGAAACTCTGACAACGATTTGGTTACCAGCTGATAAAGATCTAAACAAGATTTTTTACCAAAATTGTGAATTTTCTAGAAAGGATTAAAACAATGTTTTTAATAATTAAGAAACACTTTGATCTTTCCTCCTATTAATATTTTGATGGGAAAAGCTTGTTTTTATTAAGTTTGGGTTCTTTTTTCTTCATACTGTGCTGTTTTTGAGCAAATTAGTGGAGGTACCTATATATTAAAGTAAAAAAAAAAGATATCTATTTTTTCATCCTAAAAAAGCTTTCTTTTACAAATTAAGTGTTGGATATTGAAGTGATTTCATGAGATATGTACATGTGCACTGTATAGCAGTGGCTAATGGCTTGGAATGAGAAATTGGAGAACCAAGTTCAAATTCCAGTTGAATTTGTTGCTTTCACTAACACACAAATACTCTTGGGGAAGCTATTAATCCATTTATTCTCCCTCCAATTATGGGTTAAACAGCAGTACAGATTGGGTCTACAAGATGTTAGCAACCATGGCTTTTCTTTTTGGTTATTATCTGTAAATTACATAATTGCCATTGAGAAAGTGAAGTGTTTTCCTATAGCTTTATCCATTGGTTTTTCAGATGATGTATATATTTTGATGACTATTTTCAGAACAGTCAAAAAACTTACTGAAGAATATTATCATTAAAAGAAGAATGAGAAGTGAAACTGTTGAAAGGTGTCTTCATTTTTGTAGGACTCAGAGCTGGCAAGGTGATGGATGTTTGGATGAATCAGTGTCTAGAGTACACAGATCCATCATCCAACTAACACGACAGATCTTGCCCCATCTATTTACTGTTTCAAAACTCTAAGAGTTTGGAAAGAAAGAACTCTTTTTTTAATGATTCAGAGGTAATAGCAGAAATAAAGCAGTATTTTAATAAACAAGCATTAGAATTTTATTGAAAGAGTTAAAGATATCAGAGGAACATTGTACCAAGTGTAGAATTAAGTGATGCTGATAGTTTCTTTTAATGCAGTGAGTTTACGGGACCCACAAATGGTACTTTGAGTGCATCCCTGTGAAATACAATGAGTCCTAACAAAAGTTTCTAAATACATTCTTGTGTTAAACTTGCAGGGCAACATAATAAGATTTTTTTTAATTTTTTATCATCCCAAAAAACAATTTTAATTATGCCAAATCACTTAAATTGACAGAACAGCTTTTGTTTTTTAATTAAATATATTCAAAACAAAAACAGTACTTACACTTAATAACACTTCAATTAAGAAACTATATTTTTTGAGAATTATAACAGAATATTTTTCATTTACACCTTAGGACAGACCTAGGGAGTTGTTTTGATTTTTCAATTGAATCATTAAGTTTAAAATAAAAACAGTATTTGAAGCAATAGTTGACAAACATCAATGAGTTCAGGCATATCAATTAAATTTAAAAAAAAACCTGCCAAAAACCAATGAACCAAGAAAGATTCTTGTAAGGTGATATGGATCTTTATTTCATGCCACCCATACATGCCACCCATATATCCCACTGCCCAGCAAAAGAAAAGAGTAAGTGAAAAAAAAAAAAGAAAGGAAGGAAGAACTAGTAAGAAGTATTTAAAAAAATAATATCAAATGAATAATACAGTGTTTATTATTCAAAATTACAAAAAATACAGTCTGAACCAACCCGTATAAAAGAATTTATATTATCTGAAGACATTTTTGGAGACCTGTTAAATGTTATTTGAACAGTGAACTAAATAATAAGTACAAATGTCTCTGCTTGTTAAAAGCTTTAGCACTCATAGTTTTAAAGAGTATGTTAACAACAAAATACAAAATGTTTAAAAAAAAAAATATCTTTGTACCATCAAAGTTTAGATCATTTGAAAAATGGTTTGTATTTGGTTACAGAAAATTATTAGTTACATTTTAAATTGATGTTTTTTTTACTTAGTATTGACCAACAACAAACTATGTCATCACTGTTATTCATTGGTTTTGTGCAATATATTGCTTTTCATGGGAAACTTCAGTTGAACCATTGGGATGCACAGATGGAAAGTTACTGTGTCCTTTAAGATTTTTATGTGTCAGGGACACAGGACATGCACCTGTCAGCATCTTGGGGTATTGTATGTATGTTTCATAGATCCAGATCAAATCAAGATCTTGATATGATCCAAGAAAACTTCAGCACCCCTCACATATGTACATGTCTTTTACACTGAAGGCATTTCAAAAAAATTAAGGGAAAAATTGCTCAGCTATAATTTCAAATTAAATATTTCTATATTATAAAGATTTATCCTCTTTATAAAAGCAAATAAGTCACATAGAAACTTCACAGGTCTTTTGTAAAATCATTAATTTTTTCGTAAATGTAAACAATAACCATTATTTGCACTTTAGGGAAATGTAGCTTTCAAAATGCAGAATTATATAAACCATACAGAAGAAACAATTTCAAATAATAGTTCCGTATAAACTATACAGAGGGAACATTTCAAATGGCTGTTCAATATGAACCATGTCAAGGGGACATTCTTAAACGGCTGTTCAATATGAACCATGTAGAGGGGACATTCTTAAACGGCTGTTCAATATGAACCATGTAGAGGGGACATTCTTAAACGGCTGTTCAATATGAACCATGTAGAGGGGACATTCTCAAATGGCTGTTCAATATGACCCATTTAGAGGGAACATTCCCAAATGGCTGTTCAATATGAACCATTTAGAGGGGACATTCCCAAATGGCTGTTCAATATGAACCATTTAGAGGGGACATTTCCAAATGGCTGTTCAATATGAACCATTTAGAGGGGACATTTCCAAATGGCTGTTCAATATGAACCATTTAGAGGGGACATTTCCAGATAAACTACTAGCTTAAAAGCAGTACTCCATGTGAACTTTTAAGTTAGATCCTGTGTAGGGCCAATTGGGCCACTGACAAAAACTCTGGTTCAGCTTAGAAAATACCAATGATAATTTTGAAGAAATAACTTCAAATTTCTCAATTCACTCCATGGAACTTCAAAACCTCACTCATAACCTAGAAGTCTAATTCTAAATGAAACTGATTTAGGCTGAAAATCGAATTCTGCAAATGACAAATTCTGTGAAACTTCAAAACCTCATATCATGAAACCTCTCATTTTAACCAATTCCTTGGCATTTTGAAGAAATACAATTGATTTCCTCAATTCACAATGTTTTGGAGATGTTTTAAACTGAATTTAAAGCAGAAATTCTTAAATTCACAAAGTTTTTTTTACCAATTTAAACACAATATAAATAAAAAAATTTTTTTTAAAAAATCACTAATTTTTTCAGTAATTTTAAAATTTGAAGTTTTAACTGTTCTCTTCTTATCTGGACCAAAGTCTAAATACTGGATGTTCAAGCACCAGATGAAGGGCAGATTATCAATACTGAGATTATCTTGATTCCAAAAAGGTATAATAATATATAGAGTAAATGTGGCTTGAGTTAAGAGAGTTTCAGACAAACAAACAGAATTTGCCCTTTATTTATTTAGGGAACATTTCCAAAATATATTGACCATGTAGAGGAATCATCCTCAAGAGGAAACAGTTTTAAACAAAGGAAGAAACAAATTATATATATATATATATATATATATATATATATATATATATATAAGTTAATTTTTAAATTCATGCTAAGTAAGAAATAATTTTAATAAACAAAATTTATTAATCTTCTTACTTGTATCTTCAATTAAAAAAACAAAACAAATTAATATTAAAGAAAAAGATTAATCCTAAGCAAGTACCTGAGTCTACCATCTTTGGCTGCTGGTGTGTCTTGCACGACAGATTTTACAAACATAGGTAAATTTCCCAGGCTACTGTCACGCCCACCAACAATAGCAAATCCCAAACTACCACTAGGGCTTCGAAGTAATGAAATAGTCTTGACTGTCTGGCACATCCTGTAAAAGGAAAATATAGTCACATATATTTTTCTATTACAATGTTATTGAATATTTTGGTTATATAATTATACTACAAATTAATGTTTATGCATTTGTGTATATTTAAGTATACATTGTATGCATCTTTATCAAATATAAAGACATATCTTTCTCTCTCTATGTGTGTGTGTATGTATGTATGTATCTATATATATAATGGTATCCAAAACAAAAGTGAAGATCATGAAACAAAATGGAAAAACTTTTAAACAAAACATTTTGACAACATGAAGTGTTTTGGTTATCAGCTTCTTCTGGTTAGAATAAAAGACAAAATTGTGTCACTGGAAAATGTGTTTGAATTTTTGAGGATAAGAGAGACAATAAATTCAATTACTTCATCAGTTTTTACAACCAGAGACCAGAAAATGTTTGCCTATATATATATATATATATATATATATATATATATATATTGTGTATTTAGGCAGCAATCTCTTTTTTATGTAAGTACCATTAAAAATAACAGACAAGGTGTTATGGTTAAGTTTTTTATATAATTTTTTATGCGATCTTAAATTTTTTCTTTTCAAAACATAAAAAAAACAAAGAATGTCAGAATGTTATTTCTCCAAGTGCTTTTCAGCTATACTTTCAGCCATTTTCAAGGATGGATTTTATTTTACTTTTAACTGAATAAATGAGGTGTTTTTGTATGTAAGTAGAGTCATAGGTATGTTTTATATTCTGAACAAGGTAAGCAAATTTTTGCCATGTGCGTAGTTGATTTTATTAAGTGTTGGAATTTTCTTTTTTTATTCATAAAGCTTCCATTATTTTTGCCTTTTTTACATGTAGATGATGATATTTGTCTGTCATTTTTAATAAAACTTGCATACATATATAGAACTTTTGACACTAATGCCAAGCAGTACAGCAAGCCATTTCCAAATTTCTGGCAGAGTTAATTGTGTCATGGTGCTTTTTTTTCTCACAACTGGCCTTACTATACTGTGCAGCTAACAAAAACAAACAATGCACAATTGCAAAATTAAAAACATAAAATGGCGACAATTTACCCACTGCACCATAACCGTTTATCGTCCAACATCAAAATTATCAATGAAAATAAGGAAATTTACAATAAAACACTTCAGAAGAGCGGATACAAGAACAAATTGATGTATGAAAAACCAATTATTAACCCCGAACCCTCTAATACTAAAAATAAATGTAGAAAAAGGAAAGTAATATGGTTTAACCTCCCATTCTGTAGACTAGCTAATTTTAATATAGGAAAATATTTTCTCAAACTAGTAAATAAGCATTTTAATAGCCACAATCCACTACATAATATCTTTAATAGAAATACTTTAAAAATTAGCTCTTCCTGCACTCCAAGTATGGAGAATTTTATCAATTCACATAAACAATCAAATTTTAAAGAGTTTAAATAATACCAACACAAGAACAGGAATTTTAAATAATTGTAATTGTAGATCGGTGAGTATGCAAGGCAAGTGTAGAACTACCCAGGTAATCTACCAAGCCCAAATCACCAAACTTATATCGGTATCTCCACTATGGAATTTAAACACTACTTTTCAAACCCCAATCTAAAATTTCAAACATCTCTTTCTTGAAAATCTCGAAAAATGAAGGAGGACGGACTAAACCCCATAGTTTGAAACTGATGGGCTTGGCCCACACCCCCCAGAAACCTTTACGATAGATGTAATCTCTGTTTAGTTGAAAAAATTAAAATGATAAAGTATCCCAATCAAAACCTACTTTTAAATTTACGTAATGAATTCATAAGCAAATGCCGCCATAAATCTAAATTTTTTAATTTCTAAATTAAGTTTAAAATTTGAAATTGTGACATTTGAAATTCTAAAATTTTTATTTTCTATTTTTTGTGTTAATTTGATAATTTAAATTTATATAATTTTAAATTTTAAACCCTCCTATGAAATATGCAATTATCATTATTATTTTTGTTATTATTTATTACTATTATTTAAGATATTTTTTAAGATTGTATTTTAATATTTTATTTATCTTCCTCTTATGTAAGTGTTAATTATTTTAACTATATTTATAATATATTATTACCAGTGGTTATAGTTTAATTCATATTAGAAAATATGATTTACAATTTATTTTTTACCATAAATATATCCCATTGTAGTTATAACTAAATTTAATGTTAAATTTCTATGTCATGTTTTTCTAAGAAAGCAGATAAATTTGTAATAGCTGCTGGCGTTGATCTAAGACATTAATTTTAATTTCCTTTCTATCTATACTGTTCGTTCTTTTTCTATTTCTTTTCTTTTTTCTATATTTAATTATAATTTTTTCTTTTATAAGGTTTAATTATTTTAAATATATTTATAATATAATACTAATAGTGATTATATTTCAATTTATATTAAAAATTATGATTTACAATTTATTTTTTTACTGTAAATATATCACATCATATTTAAAACTAAATTTTAATGGTAAATTTCCATGTCATGTTTTTCTAAGAATGCAGATGGATTGCAATAGAAGCTGAAGTCAATCTACAACTTAAATTTTTCTGTATACTGTTTGTTCTATTTCTTTCTCTTCTTTCCATTTATCAATTGTCTATATTTTTCATTTTCTTTCTTTGGAGTTTTTTTTTTTTTTGAATAAGCAAGGAATTGTTTTTACAAATTACAAATGTCTATTCTCAATATGGACATGTGAGCGTCTGTGTGTAATTATTTTCTGGAATATTTTGAAGATTAACTGTTGTATCATTTGGGTCTGACGAGCAGCAAGGTCAGTGGCGAAATACGTATTACCCATGAAATTGTAGAAGATCTAAAACTTTTTTCTAAATTATATATATATATATATATATATATATAGGAAAGCTTTGTAATTTGCTTGAAGCATTGTTTATATTAGGTGTATGGTAAGGTCCTGAAGGCTATGACAACGCATTTGGTAAAATAAAGGAAGGTAAAGAAGAAGGTGTTGTGTATTACCTATTTATTACTCATTAATATTTCCAGATCAAAATCTCATCTTCAGAATGGTAGGAGAACTTGTTTTCATGTTTGTCAGTTCCCGCCTTTCAACGAATGGTCATTCTTTGCTGCTACTGCTGTCCTTAATTGCAATGAGTGCATGTGTGTGTGTGTTTATGGTATGTATATGTGTGATTGATAGTTGGCGTCATTTTACAATCTGATGGTATCTGTCTGCTTTAATTTATGCTTTCTTTGACTGATAGTTGATTTGGCATTTTTATACATCTGCCAGAGTGGTACGTGTTTTATGACTTGGTGTTATATCTATCTGCTTATAAGATAGATATAACACCAAGTCATAAAACATACCACTTTTTATTTTATCAAACATATTGTGATAGCCTACAAGACCTAACCATACACCATATATATATATATATATATATATATATATATATATATATTGTATAACTAAATATATATGTGTTGTATATAAAATATATGTGTTTATGTGTATGTATTTATATATATGATTTTAGTTGTGTGGGTTTATATATATATATATATATATATATATGTGTGTGTGTGTGTGTATGTTTGAATGTATGTGTATGTATATGTATGTAGTTCGATATATATGGGCATATGGTGTGTGTGTGTGTGTATGTATATATATATATATATATATATATATATTATTATTATTATTTGGTGTACCTATGTACATTTCTTTTTTTATATAATTGTGTATGTATTCCTATATATATATATATATATATATATATATATATACACACACACTACCGGCTATAAGTTTGAGACCACTTAGATTTATTCTCTAAGAGAAAGAAATAACAAATTTTATGTCTTAGAAGAATAAATATAGATATATTTCTTTGTTGCTCACAATTGTACAATAATTGAAACCAAAATTAACAGAGTAATTTCAAATTTAATCAAAGTTAATTCATATTTTCTTTTCATCAAAGAAACCACCACAAGCCTTTATTACTGCTGAGAAAATCCTTGGCATTCTTTCTAATAACTTATTTTTATAAGTTAGTGAAAGTGATTTCCAAGCATCCTGCAAGCATTTAAACAACATTTGTTCATTTTTAGGAAGTTCATTTCAAACTGTACAATGAATTTCATTCATTAATCTTCTTCTTTAATAGTGGTTTCTTAACTGCTACAGAGCCTTTTAAGCCCAGCAAAATGAAGTTGTCTCTTAACAGTAGTAACAGATACTGGATGTTGCCAAGTAGAATTCATTTCAGTTGTTAATTCTGGATTGGTTTTTTTTTTTCCTCTTGCTAGATATGATCAAGTGCCTATCCTCTACAATAGATTTTACTCTGGGCCTACCAGATCTTTTTCTGTCAATATTTAACTCAGTTTCACGAAGTCATTAAAGGCAATAATGCATGCCATTTTTTGATAGGTTTAATTTTTTAGCGATTTCTCTTGAAAGAATTTCAACCTGAGCTATTTTTTTCAATGCTAATCTGTTTCTTCCTTGCCATTTATACCGTAGTAATATGGTTTACAAAAATAAATTATACCGTAATTATAATATCTGAATAAATCTGAATTTTCAGCAAAAACTTTAAAGTTCAAAAGAATACTTTTTTTTTACTTGACATCTGCATAAGAATAACAAAAAATACAAACTCGGCAAATTTGATTCTGCTAAAAAGGAAATTTTATAAACTTTGTGAAAAAAATTTAAGTGGTCCCAAACTTATGGTCAGTAGTGTATATATAAATGTGTATGTACTTGTTATATGTGTGAATTTTTTAGGTGGGTGTATAAATTTGTATATGTTGAAATGTGTATGTATGAATGTGTGTGTGTGGTTATGTGTATTTATGTGTAAGTGTTTATGTATTAAATTTGTATGTATATATGTGTGTGTGTATATATATATATATATATATATAGATATAGATATGTATGTGCATGTACATATAATGATATGTATGTGTAATTGAATATGTGTGTGTGTGTATGTATGTATACTTATATTTTTTAATTAGGTGCACCCATATACATGGAATATACATACAATAATACATATAATCATACATGTAATAATAATTATACTTGGGCACCCCTATGTACACGGATCATGCACATAATTAGGTGCACCCATATAAATGAAAAAACCTTATATAACCATACAGCTAGGTACACTCTTATACATGTGAAACATTTGTATTAAAATATATTTACAATCACACAATGCAAAATAAGACACTCTTAACTTCAAACATAAATAATAAAGAGTCGCTGCATAAATATACTGGCATGTCTATTCATTACATGGTAGATCACCACCTTTACTTCTTCAATCCATAAAATTCCTGAATGAATGATCAACCCAAGATAGGAATGAATCAGCAAGTGTGGCAAAATGTGGTAATTCTAAGATTCTATGTATTAAATAGTTTAAATTTATTTTTATGATGGTATTTGAAAATGATTTCATTTCTTTGATTTAATAATTGGTTAGTTTCTCTGAATTTGATAATTCTAAACTTTTCATCTAAGCATAAATTGCATCTGTTTCTGAAGCTGATGTGGGTTTGAGATTTATCTATAATCTTCCATTCAATCTGTGGAGAGAGATTTTTGTCATTTAATTCCCAGAAATGTTTTGAGAGAGCATATAAATCTTGTCTTCATAAATATATAAGTGGATGGGCAAATGCAATATTTATATGTGAGCATGAATGAATGCGTGTTTGTGCATATATGTAAGTGTATGCACAGACACATTTGTATGTAGATATGGGGAAGTATGGACATATGTCTATGTGGTTATAAGTAAGTATACGTGATTGTGTTAATATGTAGGGTTATATGTATATATGTATTCAGGTGCTTGTGAGTGGGTGTGTAATGAGTTTATGGTCACTATCTAAAGACGATGAACTCTTTTCGAGCAGTCTAGTGATCCCCAACTGAGATATGGCTAAAGGATCTGTTCTAGAACATGTTACTTGTTTTCTATTTCATTTTAAAAAATTGTGTATTCCAGAAAAAAATTATACTGAACAAAACATATATAGTGTGGTTTGATGAAATGAGTCAATTTAGCTCATAAAAATTAATAATAATTTATAACCAATATAAATGTGCTGAGTTTTCTTTTATAAATATCATATTGCTCTAGATAATAACTATTGGTCTCTCTATACAGATATAACACTTAATATTTTATATTAAGTAGATCTTGTTGGATTATCCTTGCCATTCATCATCACCTATATATATATATATGGTATTTCGTTTGTTTCTTTTTTTCCCCTTTTCCCTCTGGGTTAGTTCCCGGCGGGTTTCAAGATGTTCTTAGTTGTAGTTTAATTATTGATAATCTTGACAGAATTAGTTTTGTCGATATTGGTTCATCATTACATATATATATATATATATATATAAATATATATATAAATATATATACACACATATAATCATTACATGTATATATATTTTTTTAAACATATGCTGTTAAATATAAGAGACAATGAATGTCTATTATGTTTAATCATGAGCCATTCTAAACGTTGTATTTTTGCTTTAATTTCAGTTGAAAATAAAGACAAAAATTCTCCAACATTTGGATAATTATTTATTGATTTTCTTCTAAGCTTTTGGTTTTAAAGTTTTTTAACCAGAAATAACATATTACATTGCATTTGACTACATGGTTTTGTTGTCATTTTGCGCTATCATGCGGTGTGATGTCATAAAACCGCATCACAAATTTAAAAACTGCGTTTATTATTCTTGGTAACTATTGCCGTTGCCAAACGAAGTTTTATGTAAACACAAAATAAAATCGTTGGTGATGGTGGATGTTATAATATTTCAGTTTAAACAACCTCTCTGAAGATGGCTCATCTGAGCCAAATGCTTAGAAGAAAATCAATAAATAATTATCCAAATGTTGGAGAATTTTTGTCTTTATTTTCAACTGAAATTAAAGCAAAAATACAACGTTTAGAACAGCTCATGATTAAACATAATAGACATTCACTGTCTCTTATATTTAACAGCATATGTTTAAAAAATTACTTGCTGCCTCAATACACTAAATATATATATATATATATATATATATATATATATATATATATATTTTAATCGTATCACCCCGAGCAAGGCGGTAACACACCACTGAAGTGCAGGGTCTACGTAAGAGTGTAAAGATTGGAAAAGAGAAAGCCGGAAACCACATCCTAAACAAGGAACAAGGGATGAGCCTCTTCACCTGTTCAATAGACATGGGTACCCAAAGAGTTGTGAATTCAAACCAGGCTACAGCAAACAAACAAGTAACTTACAAAATTAAGTTAAAGGGAGATAACTACATGGCTATCAGATGTGGCATTGCACATGGAATGAGAATGATATACCCCAGTGATTGTAATAAAGCGTTCAGTTCAAAATTCCTAGCATCTGGAGCATACAACAGCCGAAATGTCATAAATATGGCAATAAAAATGAGGAAAATAGTCCAAACAATGTAAATAGTTTATAATTCATATTCTAATTATTTAGTTGGAAAGATTAGATAAAGAGCTTATGAGAAAAGAACATGTGTATGCATTTCGTCAGCACCAGTATTAAGTTGTTAGTAGAAGTAGCCTTAGTTTTTTTTTTTTTTTTTTTTTTTACCAACACATTCATAAATATCCTCTTTAACACTTTTCTGTTCACTTTTCTTAATGTCTGTTAATGTACTAGGTCTCATCGATATCATCATTACATATAGATATTATATATATATATATATATATATATGTATATCATCATTACATATACGTGTGTGTGTGTGTGATCAGTCATAGATATATATATTTTTGTAAATATTAACAAAAATATATTAAAATATTCTTGACCGTGTATAGTTAAAGAAACCCAATTAGAAACAAAAAGACTTTTTGCTTACCTTGGCAATTGTAGCCAATAGAGCCAAGAAGGAGTGAAGTTGCCCGGAGACCCCTGGCTTGTTTCTGGTCCATCCAGAACCTTTAGGGTAATCAGTTTGGACTCCGTGTTGATCTTCAGCTGCTTCACTGCTTCATTATGAGTTAAATCCAACAGACTGACTGAGTTGATGGCCAGCAACACATCTCCTTTCTGGGGAACAAATGAGAAAAGAACAAATATATAAGCAAAGAGTAGAGAGATCAATTATTGGAAATCAAAGTTTCCACATTTTAAATAACATTTTGAAAATGTTCTACTAAATGTCTTCTCTGGAAAGCATCTGGTAGAATCAATGTGTGAAATCACCTCCGGAAGAAAAAAAACTTCTATAGAGTACATAAAGGTTTATTTGATTTTTATAAACTCTATACCACAGCTTCTTAACTGCCATGCAGAAATATTGTCATGGCCATACATATACAGAAACAAAATAATGGAAACGCCTAGAATAGAAATAGCATAATTTGGAAAATTTGATTAAACTGTCAAAAGATTATCTATTTTTATGTTTGTTCATTTAATATTAGTAGTACTTCATTGCTTTTTTTTTTCTAAAATTGTTTATTTACAGATATTATTTAAATAAGTTTATTAAACTCAACAGTCAGGACTATTTAAGAATTTTAAGTTATCAACTTCAACCTATGGTTCAGGAACTGTTTCCAGAAGGAAATGCCATCTTTCAGGATAATAATGCACCCATTCGTACTGCTAAACTTGTAGATGAACGGCATGAGGAACATTCTTGTGAAGTTGAACATCTTGTCTGGCCACCACAATCCACAGATCTCAACATCATTGTACATTTATGGTTCATTTTAGAAAAACAGGTAAGAAGTCAATATCCTCCACCATCATCATTGAAAGAATTGGAGACTGTTTTAGCTGAAGAATGGATAATAAATGTGATTGAAGTTTCATTGTTCTTCCATTATTTTGCCCCCCCCCCCCCACGTGTGTGTGTGTGTGTGTGTGTGTGTAGTAATGGTGCAGCATTAATATTTGAATAAATGAATAATTATTAAACTTTTTATCTCACATTAGCTAAAAAAGCTTTATCAGTTTTATTGCAATTTTCTACTTTTATTTATATGAATTACAATTCTCAGCTCGAAAAAATAATACAATTCTCAGCATTAAAAATAAAAAAATAGAAGGACTGAAGAAGAAATAAGTTTTCTTATCACACATTTGATCAAACATTGAAGAAATTGGAAATAAAAAAAAATAAAAAAACACCAAACACAGGTTTCACACTAAATAAGCTGCCTAAATAGTTGAATAGAAACATCAAAATACAGTAAGTTCATATTTGTGCATGTCGTTTTTATTTTTAATCTATAATTATATTTCATAACATTTAAATAAATACCCTTTAAAAATTTTGAGAAGTGTATCATAATATTTTCATTTGCTTTTCAGTGAGCTGTGACTTAAAAAGGTTGAGAAACACTGATATTAGAAGAAATTTATAATGAAAAATTAATTTGCATATACAGCATAGAGAAGAAGTTTTGTTTGTTGTTCTAAGAAGATTGTTTATAGTTGTTGCTTTTAGATGTCACAAGAAAAAATCAGATAACAAATGCACATTTTTAGAAATCTACAGAAATTCAAATATGTAATTTCAATAAAATATTCTAATTATTTTATAAATGATTTTAGAAAAATTAAGAAAAATATTTTTATTTAAATCTAAAAAATATTACACAATCAAAAGTTAATGAGCACTAACTGAACTATTTTTGAACAATCTGAAAGATCTATTCATTCTTGCTGTACATTATCAGAAAAACTGTACAGTTGTCTTATGTTGACAATCAAAACATTGAAAAATAAAATATAATGCTTCTTTGTTTAAAAGGTTTTACTTTTACTTGATAAATGTTATTTAGATTTATATATTAAATGTAAGCCATTCAAAGCATTTTATACCGATTAGCTTCTTTAAAAAACTCTATAAAGATGATTTGATATTCAAAAACCTAAGTTCATGCCTTTGTTTAATACTTAAGACTGCTATATCCAGATAAACTATTATTATTTAATAGAAACAGGGTTGAATAATTGTACAAAAGAAAAAAAAAATCAGATTTCCATGAAAATACATTTCCAAGTTTTTTTGGTAATGAGAATTTGTTAATTTGGCACGTATGAAAACCTATGAGTATTAAATACCTGAATACCCTTTTTTTTTTTTCATTGAAAAGGTTAATCAGAATATTCTCATTCACTGGCAGACAATATGACTACAAGCAGACAGCTTTTAAAGTAGGTGTTATTTAGCTTTTCATATGCCACACCAACAATGTACATTTCTTGACACAGATCATAATAGTAAAAAAAAAAAAAAAGGTTTGCTTTTTTTTTTCTCTGTAAAAGATAAAAATACTCTAAATCAATGTGTGAAATCACCCCCGGAAGGGTAATCAGTTTGGACTCCGTGTTGATCTTCAGCTGCTTCACTGCTTCATTATGAGTTAAATTCACAATACAAAATGAAAAATCTTTCTGGAATAGTGGTTTTGTGACTTTTCTCAAAATTTAATGCAATTGTAAACAATAAACAAATGTCTAATTACACTCATGCTGAAGCATAATATGCAAAAAATTATGCAATTATTTTCATTTAGCCATCCATACTATAGATTGGACAAACATTATCATCAGTTTATACTCTGGGCTACAATTTATACCCCCATCTACTTTTTGATAAATGATATTTTGTAAGCTAAAATAAATTCCCTCTAAACAAATTGTATGTTCATATTTTCAGCCAATAACAAACATTTTTCACAATCCAATTAAAGAAAAATTAAACTAAATATTCTTGACTGACTCATATTCTTGTGATAGTTATATTATTTTTAGAAAGCATGAAAAATGTTTTTCAAAATTTTAATCAGAATAAAACCAAAGCAGAATGTTGCCAAAAGAAACATCAACAATGCCTCATTCTGGTTTGAAATCAGATAAATTGCTTTTTGTAAAGTAAAATTGAAAAGAGTTTCTTTCTAATAACAAAATGCCAAACTTAAGAAATGTTTAACTATTGCAGTATTTCTCAGAAACATTATATTTAATGGCTACACACATCTAAGTAGGCATCCCTGCTTATTCAAACCTTTTTTAACATTTATAGCAATAAGAAATTATCTTGGATTAAAAGAATACATTAATTGCTTCAAAAATTGGTATATATATTTAGAGTAAACTTTGAAATGACCCAACCAGAGATGTGTCTTTCTTAGAAAGGGTAATGAAGCCTCCTTTTGTTGTGAAGCCTCTTCAGGCAGAGTAGGTAAAAACAAACATCCCTTAAATGTGGTTTCTCAGTATAAAGGGAATTAAAGTTCAAACCCTGCCAAGAGATGTCAGAGTCTCTGCTGTTTGCCACATGCCTGTCCAAATCTTGTATCTCCCAGTTGGCTCTGTTTTTTTTTTTTTTAATTTCTTTTTCATTTTTCATTTTTAGTGCGTGAAAGACAATTTCATACTCCAAATTTAAAATCACATGCCTTTGAATGAACAACCCATACATTTTTGCCCAGTTGTGTCCCATTTCCTTGAAATCCACTCTTTGGAACTTCCACCCTAGTTTGAATTGATGCTTGCAATCTATCCCATCATGCATGTTTACTAAATTAAATATTTAGTAGAATTTCTGCAACTGAAAAACTAATTATATGTTACTATATAGTAACATTAATAACTAGTAATTGCACATTAAATATTCAGCTATATTTTAATTTTTATAAGACAATAAGTGCTACTGAGCATGCTTCATGTAACCATAACAACAGACTTTCTCATTATTCAGTAGTATTAAAAGCAGGTTGCTAAATATTACTTGATGGCTGATTCTACTGTTACAGAAAAATAAACAGAAAATGTCACACTGTCCAATGTTTTATAAATAAAGGTGTTTCACATTTCACTTTCAAGTGAATAATTTCAAAGAAATTTATATGAAGTGTTTTAGAAACGTCAAGATCACTTATATGCCCTTTACCTTTATTTGTTTGGTTCGTCCCAAACAGCCCGTAGGTTTGATATTTGTTACATAGATGGGAGTGTCACCCTGAGGACTATTTACACCTCCAGATACACTTATGCCTAAACTCTCAGAGGGGTCCTGAAAGAAAAGAAAGAAACAGTATAAGTAAAAATATGAATGGAGAATACCCAAAGTTAATTTGCATTAAATATTGGATAACATTAACAAGGAAGCAGGATATTGGATAACATTAACAAGGAAGCAGGATTTAATGAATCAGATGCAACATGTTCAATGTTGTTTTACAATATTAATCAGGTATAGAGAAATCTTTTATCCTCGTTTCAAGGGAAGCAACTCTAAACCGCATGCGAAAACTAATATAAAGATCTTTATTGATTTTGGTCATTTTGTTTTTTGCTTTTTTTTTTTTACTCCCTAAAAACAATGCAATAAAAACAAAATCATTTAGGTTTTGTTTTAAAATTGATTTTACTAGTTTGTTTTATTCTAAAATAATAACAGATTTAACTTGATGTTTTATTTTAAAATAACGTTAAAAGTTTCAGTTAGTTCCCTTAATTTGTAAGATATTTTAAGGAAAATATAGAAAACCTAATTAATATTGGTTGGTGAATTTAATGACCTATCAATCTTTGCTGGGTCATAAAGTGTTTGGTTCGAAATTCCTAGCACCTGAAGAAGGCCAGACCATACAATAGCCCAAAAGTCGTACAAATGCCAACAAAGATGAGGACAATAGTTCGAATAATGTAAATACTGTAAGATATTCTACTGGTAGGAGGTTCCTGGAAGGAAGGAGAGTAGAAAGAGATTTTAACAGACAAAACAGCAAGATCAGAGTTGCCAAGAGGGCAGAGCTGCATGGCTTAGCAAAAGTCAGGGATAGTAGAAAGGAAGAGATCTAAAAGAGAAGACAACCTTCAGGGTTACTAAGGAAATAAGAGACTGAGAAATTCAGCATTTGAATTCCAGCAAGATCAGTTACAGAGTTTTTCAGCCACTTTGCATGATGGGCATTAAAATCACCAAACACAAATATTTCAGCAAACAGGTGAAGAGAATGGCCTTGTCTATATTGTTTGAAATACTATCTAGCAGGCAACAGTAATGAGAGGAAGGTAAGCGGTAGAGACACATGCAGGAGTGGACTGGAGATTCAAGGAAGATCACTCTAGCCAGTGGTAGATGCTCAGACATAAACCCTGAGACCCTGCATGTAGACATTAGAGTCCTTCTTAAAGAGAGGAACGTAACCAAGTATTGAGAAATCAGTGGAGGGGACTGTGGGGGTTTAGGTTAGTTTCCACTAGAGCTTGGATGTCTGAGGATCTTTCATAGAGGAACAATTCTACACTGCAAAATTTGGTACGGATGTTAGAGAAAGATGTTAAAGGATTTAAGTGGTTTGTTTGGCTGGTTCAGTTTTATATCTTTGATGGTGTAGTCATGTTTTAGGGTTATTTTGGCAAGGAGAAGCCTAGAGTAATAGTAGTAGTAAATGGTCATCAAATGTGACATGTGGGTAAGGAACTGGCGCAGACGGCATCATAATGAGCCCTTAAAGTCACTCACCAGAAGCACTTGCAGAGACACACATTCATGAGTGACATGGCACAGCAAGAATCTCGATATTATGTGACTGTTGAACAGAGAAGTCTCTAAAGATGCCACACAAGAGTTTCAGCTCCTAATTATCAGTCAGAAGCAGCAGCCAGGTAACTCCCAACCCAGTACCCTCAGGTTAATGCAAAGTTGCTACCATTCACATATACCACAAAAGACTTGTGAAACAACACTATAAGGTTTGAATAGAGGAAAAGAACTGGGAGCCCTCTGCTAATTAGGTAACAAAGGATGTGCATCTACTCCTGTTCAAGGGAAGGAGGAGGAGTATAAAACAGGTGATAGGAGAACCTATCTACTTCTACTGAAAAAAACAAAAACAAAATAAGATTTACTAAGTTTTAACTTATACTACATCAGAAAATCCATCACTGATTAAGTAAGAATTTTGCAGAAAATATATATAAATATATATTTTTTCAAAGAGAAAAAAATTAGAACACTTCAATGAAATTAGAATAAAATTATTAAATTAATAAGGAAATTATAAAGAGGATATAAACGAGGGTTGAATTAAGGGAGAGAAACAATTCTACTTTAGCATATATTATAGTCTGGTATATATAAAAAAAATAAATAAACAAACAACTATATTGTTATAGCTTGTTATATATATATATCAAAATTTAAGTAATGTAACTGCCAATTTTCAATTAGCACCTGAAGATTGTATTCTGTATGAAATGCAGAGTTGTGCTATTGGTGAGGTAAAAAATACATTTTTATTATCAATATATAATTCATGGTTGTTATTCTATATTGAACACTTTATTAACACCTGTCAGGTGGATGACGGAACGGGGGTTGCCAGGAGCAACAGGAGGAAACATACAAAGAGCCACAAGGGATAGGGAGACGTGGAGAGCCATGATCGCCTACGTCCTGAAGGGACAGGGCACATAGAAGAAGAAGAATTTAATATGTGTGTGTGTGTGTGTATATATATATATATATACACACACACATTGAAATCGGTAAATTGTCAGCACTTTATATTTTTAATTTCACATAAGTATGTTTGCTTTTGGCTTTGTCAATAGCACAATATAGTAGGGTCAGTTAGGTACTGACTGTGAGTAAAAGATCACCATGACTCTGACAGATGTTTGGAAATGGTATCCATGCCAGAAGATACAATAAAAACATTTCAGAGTGGGTGTCAATCTGGGGGCAGTGCAGAGGATTTGGAAAGAGATGGATAAACTTAATGGTGATTACAAAGGTACGGCAGCTTGGAAAACTCACTCTGAGCGTTCTGCTAAGGAAAGAACTCCCATATTTGTAGATGAGGGCCTCAGGCTCAACATGGATTGATTGATTGAGTGATTGTTTATTTGTTTAACCAAAATATCAACCTCTGTGGGTCATTTAATGCTGAAACTGGACTTTTTATTCAGGAATGTTACAAAATGTTTTAAGTAGTTGTGAGTTTTTTTTAAAATTGTTTTCAAAATATCATGTTGGATAGTTTGGGAGTATTTCAAAATGTAAGTGGATGATTTAAAGTTCAAGCTATTTTCTATAGGAGGTATTTTATTTTATTCAGATATCCTATTATTTGGACAGTAGTTACATTTTTAAAAAGATATTATATTTGGTAATAGTTGTTACATATTTTTTGGTACTTCTTGGATTCTATTATGATATGCTTGATGGTGAGAAATTGGTTGCAGTGCATGTACTGAGATGTAGTTTCTGCCGTGAGCATGTATGTGTGTGTCTCATTCTTATTCTGTTAAGCATTATGTCTTTTCTACAGTCAGCAATTGGTTCTATATTCTTTCTTATTGTCAGCTGATGTTCATATAGTTTATTATTTGTCCCAAATTGCTTGCCATTTTCTTTTGATGTGTTGTGTAATTGTAATTTTATAATCTGTACATGAGAGTTTGATTTTGGCTATTTTCATTTTTGTTGCCTCTTTTGCCAGTTTCATGATTTTAGGCTAATATTATTGTTTTGTGCTTTATTAACTGATGACAAATTTCTAGGATTTCTTTAATATAGGAATGATCTGTGTTCTTTAATTCATGTTAAACTAGATAAGGAGTTTGAGAAAATTATAAACTTTCTGTGTTTTGAATTTTCTATCATTTAAATGCCATTATAATGGTTTAAAATGGTTGCATTATTTAGTAGCCTGATTCGTTTATGAAATTGTCTGTTGTGGCTACTGTGCCTATTTTATCTAGGATTTTTGATCCATTTGTGCAGAATGGTTTTTAGTTTATCTCCACTTTTTTTTTTTTGGTTAAGTAAACTGTTGCAATTTGTGATGTTTTTACATTAATTTTCCTTATTATTTCCTATGTTATATTTATTGAGGTTTTGTTTAGTCTGGTGATATAGTTTTGCCAAGATTATCTTCAGGATTTCTTAATTATACAGTGTGCTTTTGCTCAAGGTTGTTTATAGTTATGTAGTTTTTTTCGTGGTTGGGTTGTGTAAGTGTATCTGTAGCATATTTTCCCCAGTTTTGTTTCCCTGCATTCTACTTTAAACAAGGGTTTTTATTTGGATCCGTGGTTTAAAGAAAGATTTGGGTATTATTTGTGTTTAGTATGATATTTGTGTTAGTATGTTTGGAAAGAAGACTACTGGTTCTAGTTCATTAAGAATTTTCATGTTGATTTAGGATGAGTTCATTGAATAGCTTTGAGTAGTCGCAATTTTATATTCTTTTCTTCTGGCATAGGCTTGCTTATATCTAGGAAAGTAGGTGGTTTTAGAGGCAAAGTTAAAAATAAATAGTTTTAATTCTCACAAACATCTAGAAAGCAAAAAATATACTTCTAAAATCTATAAAATTGAATGCAATAAGCAACAAAAAAAATTCTCATAGACTTAAAACCAAATTTCTTGCCTTTCATGTATTGTCAGAGTCAGAAATGGAATGAAAATTAACTTCTTAATAAGGAGAAGTTTAGCTCAGACACACGGTGGTGAAATATTAAAACTACCTAGCACATAACAAAGTGAATAAAAAGTCAATTATCAACTGGTTTCTTGTGAAAAAAGTAAAAATTTTAAATTTGCTAAAAAACTAGACAAAAAAGAAGACCCATGTTTCAAAATCTGCATTTATAGTTGTAAGTGAGGAATTTGATGCAAGAGATATGAAACTCTTGCTGCTGATATCTGTTGAAAGCTACTTACCTTTGGGATTGTGACAGTTCTTTCCATAATCTTTCTACTAGGGGTTAACTTGCAGCCGTCACTGTCAGAGGATGCATTTTTTAGAGGGAATTCATTGCCTGTTGAGCGGATGAGATCAGGTGTTTGTGGACGACTTTTTCTTGATACAACAAACTGAACTTCCTCACCACTTTTCTGCAAAAACAAAATAAAAGTAAAAAATCAACTTCCATCCTCATCACAATTGTTGGCTACCAACTCTGAATTAATTTGGACAAGCTCTGTTAGGTCGCATGTGTATGGGGTTATAAAAGACAAAAACAATACTTTTCCAAACCTTTCAAATACACAGAATCATCATCTTTGCATGCAGACTTTTCCTTTTTCCCAAGAACCTTTTTTGTTCCATATTGTTGTAAACAATTCATTGTTTATTGTCTGTTATTTGTACTTTTTAAAAATCCAGATGGAAATGCAGTCATTTAATTTTTTCCATTAAATCATGAGGCACCCATACATCATAGCAATGCATTCCAGCACCCATATGATATATGTGGAGTATCTCTGCAATTTTTCATGCTATGTGACCTGGATTATTTTTAATCATGCCTTCAATTTAGTTATCATTAACATCTGTAGGCCAAATGGAATGTTATCTGTTACCCAGATCAAATTTTCTAATTCTACACTTAATGAATCACTTACAGATAATACTCTCACCTATGGTACCATCCCAACAAATGGCACATATCTTTTTAACTGCATCTACAATGTTTTTACCTTTCTTGCAACAAAAGAGCAACAAATGATAAAAATGCATCTCATTGTCCTCCATTTTCACTTTTAACATAAAGCCATTTTAAATTAACAATTGAAACACAAACCATACAAAAGTTATGTTGAAATGTTACTTTTCAGAATATGGATTTCAGTCATGTGTGAAACAAAATCATGTATTTAAGCACCACCTCTAGGATAATACTACAAATTTTTGTGCCAACCCAATAATTTTACTATACTTGAAAGTATATATGAAAATCACAAAGAGTGGAAGTAATTTGTTAGAATATACTTATGCCATCAATCATTGATTAATACAGAAACTATGATCAGTTATTTTTATTAGAATCCAGAAAACTAAGTTGAAAATTATGCTATTTGAAGCATATATTTGCAAGATGGCATTCTGTATATAGGTACAGTAACAGCAAGGCATTTTTAATAATTGCAGTGCAAACAGTTTGATGACATGATGGAGTAATTGATTTTGTAAATAGAAATGAGAACAGAGTCAGTACATGTTCATGACAAAGGGTAATGGAAAATATATATATGTATATATATATATATATATATATATAAATAAAAACACACACATGATGTGATAGGAAAATTGTTGCCATTTTATATGTATAATGTCATGCATGCGCATTGTTTGTTTTTGGTTTTGTTGACTGCACAGTATAGTAGGGACAGTTGGGCACGGTTTGTGAGAAAAAGAGCACATTGATGTAATTCACTTTAGCAAAAATTTGTAAATGACATGCTGTATGTACTGCCTGGCTTTCATGCCACAAACTCCAATATGCACATTCCAGAGTATTTGGGTGTCAATCTGAGAACAGTGCAGAGGATTTGGATAGCGTTAGATAAGTCTAAAAGTGATTACAAAGGTGCTTGGAATGATCATTATGCCTCCATTCATCTTCTCATGGAGCCTCAGACTCAACACAAGGTAGTGCTTCCTTGAGTCAAGTGGATGGCAACACGACTCTGTACCATGTTACACAAGCAGAAAAACCAAGCCATGGCTAACAGACAATTTCTGTGACTATATCTCCCCTGGCCACCTAACCCCCCAGACTGCAACATCATTGATTATTATGTTTTTATAGCACAGAGTCTACAAGATTCTGGAGTTATTACTTGAAGATTATTATCAATAACCAAGTAGTGTTTGTTAGGTGTTGCTGCAAAGATTCTAGTGAGGTATGAAACACAGCTTCACAGATGCTAAGTGGGGTTTAAATCTGGTGAACATTGAAGCAAAATGAAGTACTTGGAAGTCAGCTGATTGTTCTTAGAATCAGCTGCATATGAAGAGTGGGAGTGAGGATTACAACAAGTTTCTGGAATAAACCCTCATGCTAAGAGAAACATGAGGGTATACCTAGGTGAAAATGGTCTGTAACAACATCTTTGCATGTCACAAACTTAAATTTCATTAAGAGAATTTTCTGAGTTCTTTCAGAACCCATCCTGCAACAAGAACTTGCATAAGCTGAGTATATCTGCTAAAAAGCTGAGTATATCTTCATGCAGTCTTCTCCATACATAATCTTGATTGCTTGCTCAATAAACCTTGTGACATGAATTACCAAACCAGATAACACAGCACCAGTATTTCATATCCCCTAGCCCCAGTGGGGTGCAGGATCCAATGTTGGGGTGTCAATAATATTGTCTTTGTGGCTAAATAGCTATGAAATCCAATGAAATACTGTGTGCACTGTATAGACTGATTGGTTGAATACCATCTATATTAAGTTAAAAAATGATTTGATGCAATGTTCCTCTTCACTAGCTGCTATCTGCTAGTCACTGACAATCCTGTTCTTGCATTTTCTTGTGGGTCCCTAGTTTTTATGTGCTGCTTGTGTGACCAGAATTCACATATTCCTGATATTTCCTTGCTACTGATAACACCTCTGAAATAGACTACCTAATATTTGTGTGGATGTGTGTTGTAGTGCAATTGATCTCTACTCAGAATGAGAAGCCAGAGAACCGATTTCAAATTCCAGTTGAATTTATTGCATTCACTTATGTGCAAATACCCTTGGGAAAAGTATTAATTAATCTCTTCTCCCTCCAGCTATGGGTTGTTTAGCAGGACAAGTTGGGTTCTATTGCTATGTTTGGCAACCAGTCTACTGCAGAAGAAAATGACAACCTAGTGCAAGAAAAGTCTTCTGCCTAGACAGTAATGTCTTGAAAGAGACATGATCACCCAGTCATGTATCATGTATGACATTCAACTGGCTGACTGAATATTTTTGGCACCAACAATCATTCTGTAGTTAGCATTAAATCATTACCTTCTTCAATGAGTGTAACAGCTACACTTCTTTTTTACCTATTATATCAAACATACATCATCTGGTTGAATCTATTTCTACAAGTGGGAAAAGCAAAACTATTTAATGTTATGTTGTCTTAAGTTTTTTGACACCTCAGTCTATTACATCCACACCAACAGAGATATACCTAAATCCATATTGAATATCAACATGTTAGTAGTAACTGAAATATATGTTAAATTAAATTATTCACAGGATTTAAATAATTGAAACGGATTGTAATCAGAAAAAGAAAATAATTAGTGAAGGCCTCTAAGTAACCAGATACAGTATCAGCCATAAATGTCAACACTCCAACCACTTTTATATGGAGAGTTAATTTTCTTCTAAACCAAATAATGCTGAAGAAGTATAATAATTTATAAGCAATAAATTTGTATAGTGGCTCAAGAGCAAGTAATAGTCTCTACAGAGATAAACACTCAGAAATACAACAATATTTATCCATCAATAAGTATAAGAGTTAGAAAAATCATTGTCGTCATCACTTGCTCACATCAGGAACATCATCCTCTCTCTCCTTATTCCATTTCTATTCTCTGGTGGCAGAGATGGCTGTGAAAACCCAGTCAACTTCTGAAGTGTCATGAGCAGGAATCACAGAGGAGTGTGGGTGATAGACATGGCTGGGTGAGCTGAACTCTACACAGATTCTCTTCATGTTGATGGTTTAACTTGAAAGTTTCCATCTCCCTTCAGGTGGTCCAATCCACAGAAGCCCAATGTGCAGCAATGGTTTCTTAGGGTCACCTGTGTCAGAGATGTCTTCAACTGATCCTTGAAGCATCATTTTGGGCCTCTGTGTAGCCTCTTGCTGTTGGTGAGTTCTCTAAACAGGATGATATGTGGGAGTTGAGTGGGATGCATTCTGGACACATGACCCACCCAGTGGAGGCAATGTAATCAGGTAAACATTAGATGTGCATCATCATCATCATTGCTATGCTATGATCCACACACTCACTTTAAGTCCTTATATGCTTATAAGGAAGATATCCACTAAGAATAATAAAAAAAAAATCTTAATTCAATTCTATTCAAGCCTAGTTCAATATTTATTAATGTCAATTTCCTGTTACAAGTTTCTTTTAGTTATAAAATCTATTATCTTTGATCGGGAAAGAAAACATACTGACTAGCTGTTCACATTTAATTTTATTAAACATATTTAAACACTGAAGCTGAAACAATACAGAATTGTCATCAGTAAGGTTTTTTTTTAAAAGAGATCAACAAACACTTGAGTCTTCCACTTGCAATGACTTAGTTATTGCAAGTGGAAGATTCATGTGTTTGTTGATCTTCTGCATAGATGCGTATCATATAAACACGTAAAAACCATCCCAAAATTATAGGCACATTAGATATTTTTAAGCACATTTTTTAGATATAAGCATTTACTAAGTTTTTATTTAATTATAATTCACTTTAAGAAAATTAATGTAAAAGTTGAACTTATTATCTGTGTTTAGATATCAACATTGAACCTGATCAGTACCTAGATGAGTGATCGTTTGCGTAGGTGATAATGTGGGTGATAATGACTCAAAATAAGAAATTGGAGAACCAAATTTGAATTGCAGTTAAGTTTTTTGCATTCGCTTACATGCAAATACACATGGAAATTATGAATTCATTTATTCTCCCTCAGCTATAGGCTAAATTGCAGGACTGATCAGGTCCTACAGCCTTAGCTGACAATCAGTCTACTGCTGGAATTTTTCTGTTATGTCAGCCAAGAATTGAAAAAAGGCAAGATCATCCAAGCAAGTATCAAGTATGGCAGTGAAGGGAAGAAGAGGATGAATATGTGTGTGTATATATATATATATATATATAATAAACTTGATGTTGTAGTTGTAGTTGTATATGTTTGATGTGGGTATATTTTTTAGTGAGTAATTGAATTGTAATTGTTCTATGTTGATGTAATATGAATTTTTAATTTTTTAAAAAAATTAAACAACAAACAAAAATAACCCAACATGAATATGGAACAAATCAACTAGAAAAAACTTAAAAATGATCAGTCAGTTAAGTGCCATACATGATACACGCTTGTGTGATCATGTCCCTTTTGAAGCATGACAGACTGGGCAGAAGATTTTCCCGCAGTATATTGCCATTATTTTCTGCAGTAGACTGTCTGCTGACCAAGGCTGTAGAACCAAATCTGTCCTGTTATTTAACCCATAACTGGAGGGAAGAGGTGGATTAATACCTTTCCCAAGGGTATTTGTGCACAAGTGAATGCAATGAATTCAAATGAAATTTGAACTTGGCTCCCTGATTTCTCATTCCAAGCCGATATCCACTGCATCACAATGCACATCCTAAAAATGATAGCAAATCCCAAAAAAATTATATATACAAGCTGTCAAATCTAGAACTATCAACAAAACAGAAGCCAACAAACACAAAAACTAGTTGAAAAAGAGAACACCAAGTTCTCCAAACCACCAGCAATGAAGCATAAAACAACATCGAGAAGCAAAAGACGTAGCCACCAATCTAAATCTAAATGATTGGCTCAAATAATTACCGAAAAGAGAGCTAGTTATCAAACTAAAAGACAGCAATGATAACTTCTTAAACAAACCAGCACATAGACTAATAAATTCCACAAAAAAAACAAACATTGTAAAAAGCAAATAGTAAGCAAATAGTAAAAACATATGTGCAAAATTAAGGAGCATGCTAAACATAAACCAATGAAAAAACACAAAAGAAACAATTGGTTTAACATCACCAACAAAGAAAACTGCTCCTTTATACAACTAGACTTTTATTCACCCAGCAATGAGAATACACTGAGTGATGAACTAGACTTGGCAAAACAATGCATAAACATCACAAACAAAAACTTGAATATTATCAAACACTGTAGAAAGTCAATACAATACTACAACAAAATATGGACAAAAAAGTGAAACACAGCAAAATTGTCAATAATAAACACAACATGAGCAGTTATTATGGCGCAGGTTATGTGGACTTGTACGCATATATACTATCAAGAAATTAGCAAATATCATTAACAAAAAAAATAGGTTTATACAGGGATGATGGCTTAATAATTATAAGACACTGTAATAGTAAAAATACACAAAAAATATAAAAACAAATTACAGAAACCCTCTGCCCACTGGGATTTACAATAGATCTAAAATCTAATCTAAAAATAGTAAATTTCCTAAATATAGCATTTAAATTAAACAACAACACAAACAAATCACACAGAAATGCAAATAACAACCCTATATGCATTAACAAAAACTCCCCATAATGTATTCAAACACATACCTACATTCATAAACAAAAGCATATCAACAAATTTCAGTAATATAAAAATATTCAAAAACAAAAAAAAATTATGAATCAGCACTAAGAAATAGTGATTATTCAAACAAACTAGAATACATAAACAAAAAAAAAAAAATGAATCAAACAAAAATGACAGAAAAAGAAACATATCTTGTTCAACCCACCCTACAATAATACAATAAAAATAAGAAAAAAATCTTTAAAATAACTGAAAACATTTCCCCCAAAACAGCAAACTAACAAAAACAGTCAAAATTAGTTACAGCTGCATAGATAACATGGAGAAAATACTAACAAAATATAAAAAAAAAACACTCAACAAAACTAATAATTGCAACAACATAAACAAACAAAACAACACTAATAAATGCAATTGTCAAAATAAAAACAACTGTCCATTTACAACAAATATCTGATCAAAAATATAATATATAAAGCTACTGTAAGAAATAACATTAACACAGAAGAAAAAAATTACATAGGAACCACAGAAACAACCTTTAAAGAAAGACTTAACAATCACAAAATATCTTTTAAAACAAAAAATATATATAAACACAACATTATCAAAATACAAATGGAGCCAAAAATTAAATGAGAAATCATAAAAAGAGTGGCCCCCCACACAATAGCAATAGTATAAATTGCAAACTGTATTTGAAAGAAAAGTTAGCAACAATTACCTTTTAAAACCAAAGCAAACTACTAAATAAGTCAGAAGATGGGGAGAAGCAGACAAATAGAAACTTACTTTAACACTTAAATACTAATAAAAATAAATACAATATTAAATGCACAAATGCAATTCACCACACCTAACACCTTGCCCAACACCAATACCAAACAAAAATCAATTAGAAAAGAATAACCACACTATAAATAACAACAAATACCCTACCAAACCTGAAAAAAAAAAGCCCTCAAAAAATGCAAGTAAAACTAGCACACACACCTACCACAACATAAAAACAAATATATGGGTACACTCATTATAACACCAAACTACATATGTGAAAATAAATAGGAGCGAGCATACACCCACATGAGTATACATATAGTATATATATATATAATAATAAAAAACAACAAATAAAGAAGCACACAAGGAAGGGCAAAAATAGTATCAACTAATCTACCACCATAAAAAATGCACCAATTTATATTAAAAACACATACACAGTTAATACCCACAACCATGTGGGTATGTGTTCAAATGTGTGAGCACATGTATGTAACATACACTCAAACACAGTTAAACGTGTGCATGAGCATGTGAGCACACACGTACACATACACGCACACAAAAATTCATCCATCACCCTTAAAACTAAGCTGTCAACACATGACAAAATAACAAATGACCAAAAATCCAGCACTCCTTAAAATTCAATAGAAAACCAGAAGATAACGGAAGAAAGTAGAAAAAGAATAGAAAGATAAAAAAGAGTAGAAAAAGATAAGAAAGAGAAGATAACTAGATGACATAACATTCATCAAGTAAAAAACAAATCACACACTCAGTCTTGCACAAAAAAGTAACAACATCAGTTTCACAACAGTATATAAACACAAAAATATTGAAAAATATCAGCAGAAAAACCAGACAAGCCCTCATGGGTGAACACTTCCTTATACATTCATGAAACTTCTAAGTTGGCATGACGGAAGTCACACCAATCAGTTGAGTGACAATTTATATATAATACTCACTTAGTGATGCCTATTTGTATCCTTTGTTTTACATATATTCAATAAGTACAGTTTTATAGATTTTTCTAGTTGCATTACATACTTACCTATCTTTGTTATATGAATTTTTCTTATTCAGAAAATTCTTTTATAATTTTCCTCTTGAATTTTCCCCAATTTTGCAAGTATTTTTGTGAATTCTTTTACTTCATTCACATAACCAATTGCTTCACTTTTTTCTCTTTTCGTTTCTTCTCAGCAACCATTGTAAATCAGGTAAAAGCATTTTTATTTTTATTAAGGTGACTTATACAGTTAAAATATTTGCCCCCCACCCACCATAAAATATCCAAAATTGACATAGAGCAATAGTTCCTAAACTCTTGAACCTAAAAGAGGATTTTATAAAAAAATAAGAAAAAAATAAAATAAAAACATTTACATCCCAATTTTGGAATTATAAAGAACTATTGAGATTCTGAAAGAATAAAATAGTTGTGAATAATAAAAGAATTGATATAATAAAGAAAACTCCTGACATATTCCAGTTTGTTCATATCTGATATGCTTTAGTGACTGGAGTCAGACACAAGCACAGTGTGGTTTCTTAATCACTTCTGGTGAGAACACACTTGATACAGGGTACGAAGGATAAGTTATCATCTAAATTATGCAAAAAGGAAAATAACACTGACAGCTCATTTTAGAAGATATATTTACCAAATTTGCACAAAAATATCTTGAAATACAAATGAGTAAATTTATTCAATAAGATCACCATTGGCTTCAATCACGACTACCAGATGACTTCAGAATCTCCTGCTTCTTTTCTGGGTCATCTTCTTGTTTAAGTTGGTGAATGCTGCCATAATCCTTGCCTTCAGTTTAATATAACAAAGAGTTTTATTTTTCTGTTGCCAGAGAGAGGCAGTCACTCTCTTGACCAAGAGCCACATTACATCATCAAGGATGTAGGTTTCTTTTGAAGTCCTACAGGAAGATGAATGGAGGTATAACAGTCCCATTGCAAGTGATCACTCCAAATACATTCGTAATCACCATTAAACTCATCCAACTCTTTCAATTCCTTTGCACTGTTCTCAGATTGCTGCCCAAAAACTGTTTCCAAATTTCTGGCAGAGTGAATTGCATCATGGTGGTTTTTTCCTCACAGACAGTGCCCAACTGTGCAGTTGACAAAATGAAAAACAAACACTGCGCATGTGCAAAATTAATAATATAAAATGGTGATAATTTATCCATTGCACCCTGTACACTTTCTCCTGTAACATCTTGCAACCTCCGTTCTGTCATCCACCCACACAGGCTCTTCAAATATGTTATCTGCTGCTTTCCTCTGTCTCTTTTTCTCCTCTATCTGGCCTGTTAGTATCAGGTTCTCCAAACCATCCTTCCTCATTCCATGTCCAAGGAACTTCAACTACTTCAAATTTTTCCTTCATCTTTGATGATATTGTCCAACATTCACTACCATATTGAAGAACTGACATCACATAACAATCTAGTACTCTCTTCTTTGTTTCTAGTGAAAGTTTTCTGCGTCTTAATACTTTGCTTAGATTTTGGAACTCTGTATCACACTTTCCATATCCTGTTAGAACACTTCCCAGGTATTTCAATTTTTGTACCTGCTTGATTCTAGTATCCTCCACCTGTATTTGGCATTCTGGGTTGCTCTTTTTGCTGATGACCAACAGATTAAAAAAAACTGTTCTGTTCAAAGTGGAGGTCAAAAACATTTGGAAAACATTAATAAAAATTGATCAATTGATTTGTTATTATTGCATACATATGAGCAATTGTCATGAAGCAATGATCAGCAATTTGCAGTTATGCTGATTATAATCAAGTGTAGTGATTATTTTCTCACTAGGTGCTTCACTTTCAAAGCTTCTTACCAGATGCAGTTAATTTTAATATATATTTTAGTGCATAATAATCGATGCGTGTTTGATTCATGTGAAAATTAAAGCCAATAAGTACAGTAATCTATCCATAATAAAGAGAGCAGATGGGAACAATCAAGTCCATCATCAATGGAAAGCAAAACTCAATTGATAAAAGGAAATTTAATCATCTTAGCCATTGTGATTACTGGTTGTTATCACTGAAAAGCGATGACAAGAAATAAAAGATAATTTTAGCTCAGTTGTTAATTTGATTTCATTACAAAAAATAAATTATGATGGGTTGAAGGTTCAGCTTTAAAATATTATGGCCACTACATGTAAATGAGATATCATAATAATTTAAAAAATGGAGTGTTCACTTAGTAAATATTTATCAAATGGTGACAAAACTGAATCTACCACTGATAACTCTTTCTTTTAATCATCCAAGAGAAACATTTTGCTTTCCATCAGAATGGCGGATTCTAACCTCCAGAAGACTGATTCATTGCACCCTCTTGGACTGGACTAACATTTTCTGCTGACATGAAATGGAAAGATTATATTGAATCAATTGCTAGGTCTGATGCTAGGAAACTTGCTTCACTCTGTTCTACTAGATAATTTTTATTGCCAGAATTTAGCTTAGATATAATTCTATCATTCATCCATACTTTGAATATTGTTGCCACATCTGGTCTAGTGCTTTTGCTAAATAAAATCTGAAAAAAGAAGAACCTGCAATGTCCTGACTTGAAATCTTGGCTTTATTCACTTTCCCATCCCCATAATATAGTTTTCCTGTGCCTTTTCTCTAAATACTTTCACCATAATTATTCTGATGAACTTTCCTCTTTGGTAACTACTTCTAGCTTGTAGAAGTGCAGTACTAGGATTGTTGGTAAGGTTTCCTCAATTTTACTGTTGAAATGACTACATGTAACCACATTTCTATGCTAACAGTTTCTTTTATTGCACTTCTCACTTGTGGAACTCTCTTCCAGCTTCTTACATGACAAAATTAAAATGTAATGTCAACTGTCATTTTCTGTCTTCTTAATTCCTGTACATTTATTGTTCTCTCTCCTCCTTACTAGTGTTTCTTTTTTCATCCTCATATTTTACATTCAGTAATCCCTTGAATCTTAGTGGTTCTATTGCCTTGCTTTGGTTGAAATGAATAAAAAAAAAAAAAAAAAAAAAAAACACTTCAATAAGCATATAAGCAAAGAACAATTCTATCTACTGCTCCATGACTTTCAAGACTCACATAGGAAAAATGACCAAACATTCCTTCTTAACTGGACAGAACTGATATGTCAGAAATGTAGAGGCTGCATAAATTTTCTTAAGATAATGGAGATGGTTGGTGTTATGGCACTTGGCAGAGTAAGAATCAGTTTCCATTCACAGCATTTGTGTTCAAAGGAAAGCAAAAGGGACAGAAGGAATATGGTGCAAAAAAATTCATCACACTAAGGAAGACAAGTGGGAAAACATGAAATGATGATCATTTGCATGGTATGATGTCAAACAGATGAACCCCAAAATAATAAGTTCCTTAATAAAGACAGTAATACAATATCCTATACACATAAACCTCAGCTTGTAGAAGTCAATAAGATATTGATACAATATAGGATGACTGATACAATTCATTTGAAAAATTTATGATTTTTGACCACATCCTTGCTGATTGTGAATCTTTATGAAAAAGCAACCAGATGTTGGAGGACCTTGTTGAAACTAGAAAATCTGACAATGGCAAGAAAATTTCAACTACCACACCTGTAAAAGTAATTGTCATAAAGATAAACTTTTCAAGTTGGCCTACACGTCTACTGAAAGAACATATATTCTATTAATTCAATCCTATTCCAGTAAATACAAAAAGATAATGCAGCTTCAGTTAATGTTTCAACTTATTCATCACATTCCACCATTGTTCAGATCTATTACACTTATGATAAAAAAATCCATTTTTCATTATAAGTGAGGAGACAAAACGAGATCAATTTTATACTATTATGATTAATGTAGGCCTCCATATGTCTGATATTTTTTTTCTTCATTCATTTTAGCTGAAATTCTTTTATTAAGCATTTTTTTCTTCCCACTTTTAAATAAATTGAAATGCTTCCAATCAATACATTGGAAATTTATCAGGAGTTTTCTGGCATGAGTTTTCCAATCATTTTCAAACACTGCCTTAAAAATCTTCATTCTCGATTGATGGCTTTTTCCAGGTTTCCAATACTGAAATTTCTACAGAAGAATTTTTACATCAACATTGTGCTACTTATTCATTGGCAGCATTGTTCATAAATATTGAATTTATATTTTGTAACACAATTAGAAGAATCAAATGAAATGTAATAAAATAAACAAAATTGTTACCAGTTTCCATATAACAGTAAAAATGTCAAGCTTACAATTTCCAACAATTTCATGGTGAACAACTTAATAAGCTTTACCTGGATATAATAAGCAGCCTGTTCCTGAGATCCATAAGTAACATCCTGCCCGTTAATTTCCAGCACCTGGTCATCTGGTTTTAGTCGACCATCAATGGCAGCAAGGCTCTGACTGATCTGTATTATACCAACAATAGACAACAAAAATGTTAGAGACTGGTTAATTTTTTTCAATTGAAGCATCAATATTCCATTGTATAAAAATCAATAAGATCAGATGCTATGTATTTAGGATTATTTTCTAAAAATAGTTACATTTTAAATAGTATTTTAGCATAAAAATTAAAAGAAAATGAGCAAAATTATGTTTGTGGTTTATGTTTAATTATTTCATAGGAAGATAAAAAGATTCTTAACTTTCTGTATTTTTTCAGATTATGCACTGCATAATCAGAGTTTTGAACCAAACCCTTTATTTAATCTACAGAGGTAAGCCATTCTCATTCTGTTGCTACAGAATATGTAGTCTTAGCTAATAGGTCTTTGAGGTGCAACCAAATAAATTGTTACACTTAGACAATTCACTGAGCCATTGTCCTATCAAACAATCAGGTGGTGGAATGCTTGTACTTTAAACCTAATGTCTTTCCTAATCTAAGCCTCCCATATGATGTTCACTTCTACCAAGGAGGTTATTATATTCTGAGATATGGAATGTTTCTATCAATCTACTTATTTGTTAATATTACTATTATTCTTTCTTCTACAAAAATTAGTGATTCCATTTTTTCTGCTTACACATGATCAGCTATAACTGACTTTATGGTCTCTTCTTTAAATATGGTTTTGGATTTTCTTTCAGCCTTGCTTTTAGAGGACTGCAAGACCCTACCACAACTGCATGCAAGGCTATACACACAGTTCTCATGTGAAGCTTGGCTTGAGTCAAGTATCTTTGGAAATTTTTGAATACTGTCTCATCTCGAATGGACTGAAAATGTTTTAAAAGTAGACAGACTGTGGTTGTTTTCTAACTATTGTTATCTACTCTAGTACCTCTGCTTGTGGGAGCTGATACTAGTCTTGCAGAGGAGTTGTTGCTCAAAAGCATGTTCTGATCATTTTCTGTTTGTATGTTTAGTTTGCCAAATATGAGGTCAAAGGTGGTCAAACATGCTTAATTTAAGAGCCATGTACAAGAAAGCATTTGAGTGCCACAAGACATGAACAGTAGTTACACACAAGTTGTTTTTTTTTTTTATATACACATTAACATCAAACTTACAATTTAATCTAATGGGGTTTTAATTTATACCCAATAAATAATTATAAGCCTGAATTTTTTCTTATTTACTGTTTATATTAATTGTGATGGGAACAGGAACTCAGCCAGCATATTTCCACAAGCTGCAGGTTAAAAGTCAAAGAATCACATGTGGCTCATGAACTGCAGTTTGGCAACTCTTGTTGTAAAGAATAGATAATCTTTTTCTTGAAACCATATTAATAATGGGAATCAAAATTCAAATATAGAGAGGATATTGGTTTATAATATATGAACAATATATGTCTTCAACTATTATGCTTTACTGTTATTGCATCCAGGAAGGCAAATTTATTGTTTATTTCCTTTTCTTCTTTATCATGAATTATATATATATATATATATATATATATTCACATAGCCCAGCAGTATTTGTTTATTTTCCTGGTGAAACTAAAGAATGAAGATGTTACCTATGTATTTAACCCAGACAGTGGACTTAACTGTCTTGTTTTGAAAAACATTTCTTCAAAGTATAGGATATATTTATCATCAGTAGAGACAATGGTGGTCTCATAGCTATTGCCTTCCTATTGATATATGTCAGAAAGTAGATGGAAGTATCGAACAGAATGTCAAAATTTCCAATGTCTTGTAAATTCTTGGATTCCAGTTGATCACCAATAGGGCCTCAGCTGTAGAAATCTTGGTGAAGAGTCAAAGCAACATATCCTCTGGCATGAACAAAGAAATAAAATCTGTCTACCCTTGTGGATTAAATAAAGAATTTGGTTTGAAATTCCAAGAACATTAATACAACAGAAGAAAACAAGATGCTACAATAGCTGAAGTATTTTGAATATAACAACTAAGAAGACACCAGATCAAATAAATCAGTGTATAATAACGGTAATTCCTCATCTTAGAAATTCAGATAGAAAAGACATCTAAAATTTGAGTTGTTATATGCAAACAAAAAGTAAATATTTGTTTACTTTGGTTTTGCACAGTTTACTTAGTTTCTAAGTGAGGGGATCTTTAAAAAATCAAACAAATAATACCTTGTTAAACTAAATTGCTATGATAGTTGGCCAGTGTAGAAATTCAAGACTAAAACTTCACTAATATTGAATCAGTATTTTATAGACTATGCAAAAGCATTTGACAAAGTATGCCACAAAGACTTGTTCAAGATGCTTGGAAGCCTTGACATTATAATAAAGAGCCTAAATTGGCAGCAAACTGCTTGCA